>JAODUG010004745.1:0-5000 GCA_027564795.1 Aphredoderus sayanus
TATAAAATACATGATTTGTGAAAAACTAAAAAAAGGGGTTCACTTTCAAATATCTACATTTGTAGATACTTTCAGAGTAAACTTTTGTTTAAATAATAGCTTCCAATATAATAGAACCTGCCGATGAAAAGAGGACAATTTAACAGGGAGTTTTTGAATATTGAAGTTACACTTAAGTTAAATAGTACTAACACAGAGCGCAATACAATGCAGTGGTAAGAATTTATGGTGGCAGATTAGCCAACCTTATACAGGGTATGCAGGGCCTTGGATAGTTATCTTAGCACCAAACATTTGGCTTTGTTGGTTCTTTTGTTTCATTAGCATGCAACATTCACCAAATATATTCAGTACTATTCAGTACATTCACCTACAGACCTTTACACCTCACTGAATTTTTTATTCTGTAGGTTATGGCGTTCTATGTTCTTTATAGTGATAGTCTTTCAGTCAGGCTGTAACACCTACTACAAGGAATAGATGACAAACCTGGACTGTTTATATAAATAATATTTGCAAGTATGCAGAAAGTAAACATGTCAGGTGAACTTAACATTGTATCTCATACATGTATGGTCTTCTCTCTTCAGCAAGGGGAGAGCACTTCTGCTGTGGGATGATGATAGCTTGCTTCCTGGCCAGGAGACTGGGCTGAGGGCTTGGCCAGAGTGCTGTGCAGGCCAAGATGTGTCCACTGCCAGGCGTGCTGCTTCAGTGGAGGGCTGGCATATCATGGCGCCAGAAAATCTTCAAGACATGCATGGTGTCATTCCTGTACAATACAATTGCCTTAATTTGGAGATGGTGATGTAATTTTTTTTCAATTGGGTTCACTGAAGAGCTGGGGTTGTATATTCTGTAATGTTGTCTCCTGAATTGTAGCTTAGAACATCTACATTTGTATCGCATTTACCACTTTCATAATAAATGGAGCACCTATGTACAATGTGTAAATTCTATAGTGTAATGTTTGATTTGCAATAGCCTCCTGTAGGATGAATGTCTGTTTGCTTATGAAAATAATGTTGCACATCATCCACTGATTGTCTTTGTACTCTGAAGGATGAAACGCTAAATTATATTTGAAATTCTGTGAAACAAATTATTTTTCTAATTAGTGTAGTTAGTGTTTTGGGTGATTAATAAATATTGCTTTTCCTAATAGTAAAACATAACATAGGAAAACCATTATAGTAGCCAATTATTAAATGTTTAACTCCCTACCAGATTTTCTCTGTGGTAAGTGTGGAGATTATATTTTAAAATGATGTGCTTAATAGAAGATAAAACATATTGCTCTAATGTAATAATGCTGTATACATTAGGAATATTGGAAACTCCTGTATTGTAAATCTATGATCTGTTACTTTCGTTTCTGTGTAGCTCAAAAGAGGAGCTCAACCAGAGTGAATTAGAAATGCAAGGTTGAGAGATTAACATGTTGTATTGAGTACATTCTGACCCAGCACCGGTATGTCTGAACAACCAGAAGTTTCTGTGAATCAAGCAGCCAGTGGGAGAAGACACCACTCATCTTGTATGAATAAGGGAGTCAGAATTAAGAATCCTGTGCTCTTCCTCATTTATACAGCAGGGTTAGAGAACTGTTGTTTTGGTCCTTGGTCAAGCACATATATTCATCCATTGTTTTTCAAATGTTTTTAACTGTAAAGCACGTTGAGTTGCATAGTGTAAGAAAGGTGTTATGCAAATAAAGTGTATTATTATTATTATTATTATTATTATTATTATTATTATTATTATTATATTGAAACTGCTGATTCATCATTGCTATTAAACACAATCTCTGTTTTACTTAAAGCCTCTGTGTGAGTGTCCATATTACTCCTAAGACAATTTTAAACATATGCTATATCGGCTCAACCTTAATTCCATCATGGTTTTAATAATGTAACCCTTTCCTCTGAACTTCTGTAGATGTGCTGTGATCGTTAAACCAGTGATTCATTCACATGCTCTGATGTATTAGTTAATTGTAACCTATAAAAACTACAAAAGTTGTATAGTGGCAGAAATAAAACTTCCCCTGAGACACGAACCAGCATAAACTAAGCACAATCAAGACTATTTGGAACATTCCCGGGGGGTGATGACCTCAGAATAATCCTTTCAGTTCTTTAATATCTAAAAGAATAATAGCAGCAAAAACGTACAACTGCGTTGGTTTAATATTGCTTATGATTGTATACTGTTATAACGTCAACGCAATAAGCCATCATAAATGTAATTACTGTAACGTTGCTCTGTAGGCAGACTCACTGTTTGACTGTAGACTAGACTAGAGTTAGTTAACCTGCTAACATTTACACATGACGAACATCCATCTCATCTCACATCAGCACTGATGTGATTTAATACAGTAACGTTGCAGTTACTGGTAGGCTACTTCTCCCATTGTGTATAATAATCGATTTTGATTTAGAAAAATCTCGATTATATCATTCGATTTTCATAACCGACAGAAGAGTCCCGCCATCATGGTAAGTTCAAGGACGATTGGGAAAATGTTATGTCCGACGAAGGTATCTGGTCCTGGATCTGGTCTGGTCCTGGATACACGTCGTGTACAGTACGTTAGCAATTAAGCATTTATATGATTCGCCTGTTTCTCCGCCTCTTTTCCTTCTATGGCCATTACAGACCGGGAAGGTTTAGTCTACTTTTACAGTAAAGGCAAAATATACTGTACGTCTCCAAGTCCAAGTCACATCGGCACAACTATTTTCAAAATCAACTATTAGCTTTTCATGGAATGACTCATATTTCAATGTATCCTACTAACAAATTGGAATTCAAAATGCTCACTTATTTCTGCCCTCATTGTAGTCGAGTATTTCGGCCTATTATTTATTGTTAGATCGTTAAGGTGTGTGTGTGTGTGTGTGTGTGTGTGTGTGTGTGTGTGTGTACATGCGTGTGTTACGTCTACCTGGTTGTATATAGTAAGGGTGAGCATATTTTCTGGCTGATTTTCGTTGCCATAGCAGCTGGATTCTGTTCATTCCATGGGCAGCCAGGTTATAAACAAGAGTATATGTTTACCCCAGGCTGCCCTGTGACAGACATTGCTCTGTTCTGCTTTCAACACACAGGCGAGCACACACACACTTCCAGGCTGTGTGGACTCAGTGGAATTCCTCCACAGGTTTATTTAACATAATGTGGCTTAGTAAGTTGCTGTGTCCAAGAGAAGCCAGGCATGCATGTGTGTATGTTGGTGTCTGTGCGCATGTGTGGATAGCAGGGTGTGCAGGAGGGTGGGTGTGTGAATGTGTGTGTTATTTAGATATGACTTACAGTTATTTCCATGATGGGTAAATTAATTTTAGGATTTATTTTATGGCTAAACAAAGATTTATGTTACCACTTTCTTTTGTCATTACTATACATATAACCAGTTATGTGAAATATATAAAAGGCCATATTGTATAAGGTCTTGTTCTGGCTGCCATTCGGAATAGACTGTCTTGCATGTTTATTGCATGTTTACAAGTTTTTCTTGTATCAGTAACAGAATGTGGTACTGTGTGGGGGAGCAACAAGACCATGGTTCTGATAGACTAGCCTGTACTTGATTCACTATGTTTATCAATCACTTGTGTTATCAATCCATGCCACATACGGTACTGCTGAGCTGCATTTACAATAATATTAAGATTACACTATAAACATAAAGAATTTCAATGTGGTTTAATTTGTAATATCTCTGTTCATTGTTTTGTGGCATTCTCCCCCTGCAGTATTTTATCTTTAAGCTAGATGGCACTGTGACACAGGTGGAATTAAGATGCCCCTTTGTCATTGAAACTATTGTTTTCTCTCAAGTGTTTCTGCCTATCATTGAAGGCTAAATATCTTTCTTTTGTCTTTCTTGGCTTTTGTTGGATAAAAATTCCTTGAAATATTATGTAGCTACAATTTTGTAGTTCATGGAAATGAAAGGAGAAAGGCACTGACTATTTTACAACAAATCGTATTAAGGCATCAACATTGATCTATTAGGTTATCCTTAGCACCAACATAGCAGACAAAGGATATAAGGTGAAATACACAAGGTTCAGTGTGTCCATGTCATATCATGCTGAGAATATTATTAAAAGGCATTAACATAGATATCCAAATGATCAGCAAGGATTATGCAATACCTGAAGATTTTATCTTGTAAATTAATAATGGTTAATCATGCAATTAATTAATAAAATAACAAACAAAGTAATATTGGCCTTATATGCAATTTGAAGCCCTAAGTATTTCAGGTGTGGTGGGGGGATGGGGTGGACATTCAGAATTTGGTAGTCTGTCTCCTTGCATTTATGAAGATCATGCTTTCGCTGGGAAGCATTTGTGTAGCAGACTTATACTTGTGTAGCTGGTTCACCTGCTTCCGTCTAACAAATAACATTTGTCAAGTAGTAATATCCAGGGGGTGTGACTGAAACGTTTAACAAGCCTTTCATCCTTCCATAACCACCAAAATATTTGTTCTGCATTATTGGTTTCTCACATTTTATTCCTCTCACTCAATGTTGTGGCCTGGACTGAAGCCAAAAGAAGCATATGACAAGTCTCACTGGACCTTCCACACCATCCTACAAGTCTAATATTAGACAAAATTGGATTTTGATTGGATTATCATATCATACTTTAATTTAATTTCATGATCAGGAGGAACCCTCTTTAAATCCTGCCTCCCAACAATGTTTAAATGATATGTCTGTGTCTACTGTAGAAATACAGTACATGGCTAGTTTAGTGGAAACACAATACTTATTAGTCTTCAAGATACAGTATGATTCATTCACTCATACTGTATGTTTATTTCTGATGAATCTATTTACTTATAGCTTCATCCACTGGTTCTTAGTGGCATGTGGACAGAGCGTTCATTGCAGGAAATGTGTTGTTAAATAGCCTGTGACCGGCTGAGGCCGTGGAGAGACCTATTGTGTGTCGGGAGTACAGAGGGAATCTGTGGAACT
>JAODUG010004746.1:1337-19918 GCA_027564795.1 Aphredoderus sayanus
GGTTTAAGAGAAAACATATTTTTGGGTAATTTTGGGTAGCTGACAACGACCCGGGCATGTGCGGAAAGAAGACAGCCCACAGAACAACTCAGGCCGGAGGTAGAGGGGCAGACTTGACAAAAATTGCCCATGAGCAACAGGCTAAGCTCCAGCAGAAAAGAGATGCATTCATCGCCATAGCCAAGGCGGCGGCAGAGGCAGAAGCAGCAGCAGTGGCAGCAGAGGCTGGCACCGCTGAACCAGATGTAGCTGAACCTAGCACTGCTAAGCCTGGAATCAAACCCAAGGCACCCGCAGCAAACAAGAAGCAGACAAAAAAGCAGGCAGCACCTAAAACAGAAATGGGAGTTGAGCTTGCAGAGTGTGCACCGCCGGAGGAGGAGGTGGAGGTGATGAAGGCTGAGGAGAAGCTTGCTAAAGCAGCTGCAGAGAGAGAGGAGATTGAGGCGCCCGCCAAAGAGAAGAACAAACGAGTGAGATCTGGCCCCCTGGTACCTAATACTGGTGAGATGCATCAAAGCTCGGAAATTCCATTCTGAAGAACAGTTAGACCAGTGAAGCCATTCCTGCTTTCAACTGAGATAACAATTTGGTCATTTTCCAGACATTCACATTTGGCCTGTCAGACGTCAGAGCTGTGATTGGTTCTGAGGCTGAGCTGGTCTGCAAGCTGAGCAGTGAAGACTGTGATGGTGTCTGGTTCAAAGATGGGAACGAGGGGAGGAATGCTGTGAAGTTACAAATAACTTGTATGAAGTTATTTGACCTGAGAAGTATCTTAATATACCATGTTAAAAGGTGGATATTTGAGTGTTTGTGTTGGGGCTGTTTAAATTACGGCAACAGAAACACTCTGTACCTTCAAAGAGGGAGGCGTTCATAAGCTAATATTTAAAGACTGCAAAGAGGATGATGCCGGAAATTACCGATTTGAAATGGATGGGCGTAAAACTGAGGGAATGCTGAATGTCGAAGGTGAGGACCCTCAGTCTGACTTGCTACAGTCAATGTGCTGTAAACAATGTTATCCTGTCAAAAAATTTGCATGGTTTTCTTGAAGATCCACCCAGGTTCAACGCTGATGACCTGAGTGAGTTTAGTAAGCCTGTAATTATCAGAGTGGGGCAGAATGCCTCCTTCAAGATGTCCTTCATGGGAAGAGAACCAATGAAGATCCAGTGGTACAATGAGGGAGAGGAGCTGTTGGACGATAGCCATATCAAGATTGAAAAGTCATCTACACAAAGCCGTTTGCTCCTTACCAAGTGTCAACGCAAAGCCACCGGAGAAATAAAACTTAAACTTAGAAATGAATGTGGAATAAATGAGGCCATTGCCCAGATCATTGTACTAGGTAACTACACTCCAAATTAGAATCTATTTGCCAAGCATATTTATACATACTGTACATGAATTTTGGCAAGATTGGTAACTAGCCAATCCAGCCAAATTTTGCAACCTCCCCCTCCACAATTTACTTCACAATCTGGGAACTCTCAAATTAAATGTTTAACTGGTTCAGTTTGTGCCAACAGCCTGCAGCAATTAAATGCATGTGTTCAGAAACTCATCCCCATGTGAGTCTTGTTCTGATTGGTTAAATGTGGTCTCATTGTCAGTAACACCTGCTTTTGAAATGAACCATCAATCCTGGCCTTGCTCTTTTGACCCATACATTTTATCATATACCTTTTGACAAATGACTTTGAATGTAGGCTTAACTGATATAAATTTAATGTATAAAGTGTACGTAGCTGGTTTGTAAACATCACTAGTTGTCCTAAATGCATAATGTGTTTAGTTTGATCTCAGTTCTCTTTCTGATCACAGACAAACCAACACCACCTTTAGGCCCCATATATATCACTGAAAGTTCTTCAAACTGCATTGAGTTCAAATGGAGACCCCCCAAAGACACTGGAGGTTCTCCTATTACTGACTACATTTTAGAACGGCAGCAAATTGGTCGAAACAGTTGGAAAAAAATTGGCAAGATTGGTCAAGTGCCTAAATACAAGGACACTGATGTGGATCATGGCAGAATATATTGCGATCATGTCCGGGCTGAAACTGCCGAAGGCATCAGTGAAATGATTGAGACAGACGATATTCAGGCTGGTACAAAGGGTGAGCCTTATCTGATAGTCTGACTATTTTATGTATACCAATTACATATAATAATTATATATAATTACATATATATATACATACCTCCTTCTCCCAAGCATACCCAGGACCTCCATCCAAACCAAAAATAGTTAGTGCCTTCAAGGACTGCATCAGTCTTGCCTGGACTCCTCCTTCCAACACTGGAGGAACCAACATCCTGGGATACAACCTTGAGAAACACAAGAACGGCAGCAATCTGTGGGGCCCTGTCAATCCACCTGATGATCCAATTCAAGGTTAGATCATTCCAGCATGATTGACCCAGTGAAGTTTATATATTATATATTACAATGGAGAATAATGTATTATTAATATCTCAAACTTGCGCAAAGCTTTTAACATGCTGCAACAGAAAAAAAATAATTACATGTCAACAATTTTGTTTTGTACTGCTAACAGACAAAATGTATGCATTGAAAGATGTTGTTGAGGGCATAGAGTATGAGTTCAGAGTGGCAGCTGTCAACATCTCTGGAGATGGGGAACCAAGCTCACCTTCGGAGTTTGTGATTGCCAGGGATCCAAAGAGTAAGTGCAAAGGCAAATGTACCAGGCTAATGAGAAATTAGAAGTGATTAGGAGAAAGATCCTTGCACAATTAAAACATAATTGTCATTGTGACGTTTTGTTGTTAAAAGCTGCTCATTAAATTGTATCAAATAAATTAGTAATATGAGTAGTAGCATATACAGTACAGGAATAGTAGTAATATAATTATGTAGTAACCCTCCTGTTGTCTTCAGGTTTCAAACACACCTTCTATCTGCCACAAAGTGCTAGTGATTTTGGTCATTTTGGCCCTGAGGACATCACAAGGGATATTGATTAGAATATTTTTTGTTATACCATCATTTTGTCTGTATTAATTCATATCCTATTTACCTATGCATGTATATTTGATATACCTCTCCAGAGCCACCTGGTAAAGTAATTGACCTAAAGGTAACAGACTCCACATACACCACCTTGTCGCTTGCATGGATCAAATCCAAAGAAGTGAAAGGGGTTCAAGATGAAGCCATGGGATACTTTGTGGAGCTCAGACCAGCAGAAAACCCAGAATGGGGTCGCTGTAACTCCGGTGCTATCATAAGGAATTCCTATACTATATAGGGTTTAAAGTCTTTGGCCATGTACTGGGTAAGAGTGGTTGCCACCAATGAGGGTGGAGATGGTGAGCCTCAGGAATTGGAGAACTACATTATTGTTATGCCTCCACCAGGTGAGTCAGCAGAACATCGATTTTATGACTAAAGCAGCCTCTCTTTGTTTTCTCCTTCCTGTTTTAATGGATTATTTTGTTGCTATTTATAGCTGATTAAGGTAATGATTATTTCAGACTTATTGCGCATTCATTAAAGAGTTTGAATATTCAGGTATGATGTTGTAAATAATCTGGTATTGAGGGGCAAGAATATTCATAGTGTGGCAACCTAAATAGAAAAGTAAACAGTGAAATGGTAACATGCATGTAACATGCATATATTTATTTGCCTTAATATAATGTACAATCATTGTCCACTTTGTTTCAGTAAGGCCTAAATTCACTGACCAAAAACTGCTTCATGGTTGTGAGAGCTGGAAATGCCACACGAGTGAACATCAACTTTGAGGTTGAGTGTAATACCGTATCAGTGACACATCTCCCAATCATGCTATTTGGTGTACAGGTCTAATATCAAAGGCAAATTTGATTTTGCTTTATTTCTCTGTATAAATGTACAACTGTGTGAAAAGCAATTTCATACATTAGGCAAATCCCCTTTGAGATGCAAATGTTGTTAATGAGTGGTAATGACACCTTATGTGTGCAAATAATGCATTTACGTATAAATAATTATTCAGTGTAATTCCCCAGAGAATACACAAACATAACTAAACCACTACTTTTTTGACAGGCTTCTCCAATACCAAGAATCACATGGCTAAAGGACGGCATGCCTGTGTCCAAGCACGTGACAGTGAGCAATGCAGATATCTCATCCCAGCTCCTGATCCCCTCATCAGAGCGCTCAGACACAGGGATCTACACTATTATTGTTAAGAACCTTGTCGGCCAGGAGACCTTCAGTGTGGAGATAAGAGTCACAGGTAGTCAAACAGACAGAACTAAACTAATCTCCACACCAAAACTGATTCTTAGCTTTGTATTAAGAATTTATGAATACATTTCCATGTTAACAAGCACAGGAATCTAAACAAAATGGACTGACTCAAAAACCTGTTCTACAAGAGATAAATATGAATACAGAGTAGCTCTATTCTAGCATTAACAATTGAGCTTTTAACAAAAGAAAACAGTGCAGGCCTATGTGCTTCAAAGGTGACCTTACCTCAGGCAAGTAGCCTACATAAGAAAAGCAATGCAGAAAATGTTAGAATTGTTAGAATTGTATCTACCTTTGTCCAAACTCAACAATGGGAGTTAATCTGTGGATATTTATATATTTAGGCAGGACTATGCTTAGTAATTGTATTTTCCTTATTGAATTTACTTATTCATACAGTGGGACAGATCTATGCACTAAAACACACTGCACGACACCACATCACATAAATGATCTGCAATTACTTAAAATGACAACAGACTTGTTTCCAGATTACACTTAAATGTGACGAACATGTCTGGACAAATGCTGGATGTTGAAACTGAATGTGTTCACAATGTTTAAACTTAAAAACAGTTTAATCACTGACAGATTACTGACTTCAATAATGTTGAGCAGTCATGGCAACAACAAGCGTGTCCAGACATGTTTAGTCTGAAATCACTGTTGTATTGTAAGTGTATTTTCTAAATGCTTTACAATTTCAAATTGATGCTCTTTTCTAAATGTGTTCTTGGCTGTTTGTTTTCTTAAGTTGCAGTGTGTACCACCACTATACAGACCTGCTATTAGTGTGCATTAAAAACTATAATAAACTTAGCAATTTTCAAACCACAAATCCCTAAAACAGTGAAAAACAATATCAGAAAAACAGATGGACTTGCAATCATTATATCCTTCTGAGTTGAGGCTAACTTTTATTTTGCCTTCTAAATCAAATGTCCTATATGTGTTGCTAGATGATCCCAAGTCACCAGGCCCTGTGGAGTTGAAGGAAAACGTACCTGGGACCGTCACAGTCTCCTGGACTCCCTCGCCAGATGAGAAGAGAGACGACAGATTACACTACATGGTTACCAAGACGGACTCCGTTATACGCTCATGGCAAACCGTGGCCGCCCATCTCTTCAATAATAAGTTTACGGCCATTAATATCATGCCGGGGAGGGAGTACAACTTCAGGGTCTATGCCAAAAATGACATGGGGATTTACAAGCCATCAGAGTCACCAACCTGGGAAGTGTGCAAGAAGAAAGGCATGTTTCACCAACTGTATTTCTTGTAAATCATGAATTGAACAAAAAAAGCATACGTTTAACGGTGGCCAGCTGGTAGCTGTGCTGTGTGTTCGGTGGTTACGTTAAACTCACACAAAGATCACAGACACAAAGACGCTCTAGCGACAGACGATAGAGCCCTCGGACTTTGGCGTGTGTAGTGTGTTTGCTCTAATTCATCAGTGCATGGTTTGCCCTCCTGTGTGGGACGGACTCTGTTACATAAACATAATACCGGTACACTTTTAATTGTTCTAAGAATTTATATTTTCATGGAAGTGAAATAAACAAATATTAATGTATTTTTCTACTATATATAGCCACCATGGACAGAATTACACAGAAAATGATTATACACCTCTTTTTCACAATGTTTAAACAATAGGTTAAGAGTAGGTGGTAAATTGCATAGCAGGCAAGTACAGGAAACTTGTAATATGGCATGTGCAGTTTATACCACACTGATTTCTGTATTATTTTCCTGTCTTCCCCTAATTAATCCAGAGAAATTCACGCTGAGTATATCTACCTCCAAGGGGTGCAACTTTGAGACTCCACCAATGTTCTCGGTTCCACTAAAAATGCACACCAGCCCCAAGACCTACGAGTGCTACATGAGCTGTGCTGTGACAGGAAACCCCAAACCCCGTGTTACCTGGTGTCGAGATAATATCAGCCTTAACACCAACACCAGCTATTACATCACTAATACATGTGCTGTATGCTCCATGATGATCCTGAAAGTTGGCTCTAAAGATAATGGAGAGTACACAGTGATTGCAGAGAACGCTTTAGGCAGAGCGGAGTCTTCAACTCAACTCACTGTTAAAGGTAAAGCACCAGAGAACCAGGTTAACAGGTCAATCATTTGGATATTTTGCTGAATAAGTACCTAAATGCATCATTCATTTTTCACTTTCAGATTGAGGTGAAGCCACAATGCTGCTTAAAGGCACTATTCTATTATTGTTATTCATAAAAATATGTGTGACACATCAGGCTGACATTGGATGGAATAATAAATTATTGAATATTGCCTGCTTCTGAAAATCCATTTTGCAGTGTGTTAATATTGTATAATCATGGTTGGCAGACAATGCTGCTATGAGGATTATTATAACAAAACAAAAACAAAAAGTACTTTAAGTCATTGCACTTGGCATTAAAACAATTAGTTAAATTTGTTTGTTTACTTGTTTTATAATTGTCTGTTATTAGGCTATCTCATATATTATGTATGTTTCTAATATGATACACATTTAAATTACACTATGCTGTGTATGGGTTACATTTGAATGTTACATGGCTCTCTATGCTGCTCATATATTCTGCTTATCTTGTTGCCAAACCCCTACCTTCATCAGAGGCTCACATTGTTGCTGCCATTCTGCAGTCTTGTACCCTTCACTTTGTTATGACAACTGTCACAAGGCTTCACATTTCTTTTTTTACTGCGAGCACACAGTGGAGCTCTTTGTGGGGATAATGTTTAGTTAATAATGGAAGTAATAAATTATAAATAACCTTGCTGTGAACATTTGTGCATAGTCATATGTAAACTTCCACTGCACACTTATCAGTGGGCACACATCTCTGAGATAATTTACTCTTTACTTAAAATATGTTTTAATCAAACGAAATTTTCCCTTTACAGTACACAGATCCTAATATACTGATGCACAGTGTGTCAGTTGATTGATTAGCTTTTTCAAACAGCTTTCACGAAAACTACAAACTACAAAAACTACAAAAAAGGCTAATGCTGTATTATAAATAATCAGCAGCACTTAAGCCATACTAATATATTTGAAAGGAAACCTATTTCTTTGCTGTTAGAAGTATTGTACCATTTGTCAAGTCATTATCAAACCCAAAACTCAAATGAAAGGAACACATTTGTTATAGTTACTTTGACTATCAGTAAATTCTGAAATACAACATAGGTGCCACATTGTCTCATGTGAAGTTGAACATTGTTTGGCATAGCTCATGCCTTTGTTGAACTACAGTAAATACCTTCAATGTCATTACGCCGCTAATATCAGCTTCCCATTCCTGAGAACAATTGTAGTTCCGGACTGAAATATCCAAAACACACAATTGATTGTGTTCAGTCTCAGCCTAACTCTGCCATTCAGATTTAAATTAACTTCACTTTAATTCCAGGGAGGCTGATCTTCAGCAGCAGGATTAAATACAAAGAAAGCATATTACATTTAATAATGAAAAAGTATACAGACCTTTTTATGTTACAGTAACCACAACCACATTTATTCAAGTGGGATATAATATTTAACAAACTGATTTATACTGAATTATAGTTTTTGTCTGTCATATGTTGTCAGCTAGTTAGTTGGAATTTCTGGTCCATTACTGCATGACCAGATAATAATAATAATAATAATAATATAAAGACACTTATTTTTCCCTAGCAATAAAAATATTTTGATTGAATAAAAATGCTGAAAATGACAGAGTTCATTACCTTAATAGCCTTGGACACCAGCTTGACATGTTGACAGGAATGCCATTATTTTTCTAGATGTGTAATACTGATTGACAGCAGCCATACTGTTGAAATAAGGGAGAAATAGGTAATAATGAAGTAATTAGAGCAACATTCTACAGTATACTATTCTACAGTTAAGGGTGGTTTATTAATGTAAGTAATACACTTATTATCTCAGCATACCAACAACAGAATAAGAAATATGTCTATGTCAGACCTGTTCTGCCATAGCTGTCATCATGTCATGTTTATAGGGCTATGATTATAACTAATATGAGCCATGAACTTATTTCTGGTCCACAATTACATCATGATTCCAAGTCTCTATTATACAATACTCATTTAATGTAGTATGAGCTAATTACTGTAATGTAGATCACAATGTGTTAAGCCACAGATGGAATTCCAATATCTACATCATATATCTAAACAGCATTAACCTTTATGCAACCTTTTTTATAGAAGTTTAATATATAAAGTACCTAATAGTAGATTTGTGGACCATGTACTATAGGTATATTGTATATATACAGATATACTACATGTATATTGCAGTGGATGACCTAATGAAATTATACATTTTAAATGTAGCCATATTAGAAATGTGTGGTTTTATCCCAGAATCATCATACTATCATATGCATCTGGACTTTGAAGAGACATTGCTGGCACCTAAAACATTGCGTTCTTCCAGTCTACACCTTGAGGATCAATACATTTGATCTGTCATAGTCTATATTGTCCTGCTATACTATTAATCCAATTTGACTTGCCAGTAAATGTAACCAACGATAGTCTTGCATCTGTCCATTTTACTAATGCATAAAAGCACAAAGGTTATCACTTTATCAAAATACATGTGAAGTTGGGTATATTATTCCATCACACAACCTTTCTGTCATTTATTTCATGTCATTTACCTACAAGAAATGTTTTACCGTTTTCTTATCCTTTAATGTAAACATATTACATTGTAAGTCAAGCCAGCACAAAATAAATACATTTTAAGTTATGGTATTTTTATACACATAATATTTTGTGGTTTCTTACCTTTTTTACCCATAAGGTTTTGATAATAGTTTTTCCTTGCCCGGAGATAGGAGCAGGTTCAGGGGGTGTTGTTTGTTTGTTACATTGTGAAATGTTTGCTTGTGAAGCTGAGACTTTGAGACTGCAATGGGATTAAGGGCTATACAAATACAATTGACTTGACTTGACTTAATAGATTTATCACAATACATCTTCACAATTCACAAATTATTGTTCAGCTATCAAATATTCTAGTGTGTAGACTGTGTGTATACTAACACATTCAGTGTTAGTATACAGAACATTTTCTAGGATACATCTGAAATGATTTGTTGTTCCTATTATCTGATCTCACTGTTTATATTTTTGTGAGTTTCTCAACTGTATTCCTTCAAGTTCAAATCCTTTGCAGATTAAAACACTGTTCCTACTGTAGGAGCTTGTGCTCAACCATCGCACCCTGGCTTTTCCTCCCCTCCTCTCGGGGGGGTTGATGTTTATTACCCCAAAAACAAAACGGCAATTCCCTGGCTTGGCAGGAATCACGTCAAAGAATGGTTGCTGTAGAATGATTGGTATTTGTGAAGGATTTTTTAGCTTGCAAAGCAGGGAGGCAGCACTTGGATAAGAAAAACAAGTTTGGCACCAGCCAAGAGGTTCACCAGCATTCAAATGTAGGTCCAGGCTCATCTTTTCTGTAGCACCATGCTTGGTTAGATCTGTCAATTATGGATATTTAGCAGCAGTCTCATTAAAATACTTTTAAGACTGATTAAGTCATAGCATCCAGTCCAGAGCTAACATTTACACAAATTAATTGTGAGATGAAGCAGTATTGGAGTAACTGACCGTGATTATTCAATGTTTCTAATTAAATAAAAGTGAAAATAGCAATTTATAGCATCTTCAATGTCAATTAATTTAGAGTATGGTCAGATACTGTATGTACAAGATCATGCACATACACTTTATATACACACCGTAGGTAGAGATAAAGCTTCATGAAATCATGAAACATTGATCAATCATCAATATTCTGCAGTCCAACATACATCTGTGTCCACATTTAGTGGATACAGAGAAAAGAGACAAACAGCTATTATTAATCAAGGTTTCGCCAGAAAACCAAATTTTTCCCCCAGTTTTAATTAATGTGAAAATAGATATTTTGAAATGTATCAAACGTTTCTAAAAATTAAATAATGATAAAAAAGGTGTTGGTTATAGATCAACTCTTTCTTCAGACAGACATAAGCCATCAAAATTTTAACAAATGTGTTAACAAACATAGCTGCATAGCATTGAAGCCCTCAGATAGCCATACGCTTTTTGAACATGGCCTTAAATGGCTTTCTTTTAATATTTTTTAATGAGCTCAGTCACAAATGACTGTCCCATGTTATATTTCTGCATTGATCACATTACCAGATAGCATTAAAATTTACATTCAACACCAGTCATAACAATTAACTGAATATTCACAAACTTCCTGCCTTGAAACACAAAATTCAAGGCCATGAGAGATGGTGTATGCTATTTCGATAAACTATCTGACCTTACATTGGTTTTATAAATACAATAAAATGTGTGGTGTGTAAAGCTTATGCAGCATAATGCAGTATACCAACCTGAGCATATAATGCAGTGTAAGTATATTTGTTATACATAGTAAACAGCATATAATGAACAGCTGCGTAAAAACTATTAAAGTATGTGTTTATTTAACCTGTAAAAACAAAATAATAGGACTAAACTGTGATGAAACACTAGCATTGTTGCTGATGTTGGTGAGAAAATTCCCATTTCTATAAAACATCATGGCATTATGGGTTTGAAATGGCTTAACATCTACTGTTTAAAGCATCCAAGGCCCATTCTGATGTAAGTTTGTACTGGTTGGTACAAAAGTATGTCATGAAATTTAAATGTTAACATTCATATTAATGATAAGCCCCCTCTCAGCTCCCATCCTCCCACCACAAATAACCACTTCCCATATGGTTCTGTGTAACATACCATCTGGCGTGTCAGGTTATACCCAAAAGTATAATTTGCCTACATGGGGTCAGGTTGAATATTCCTCTGATTCAATGTTACATTCAATTAGTACATAAAATTAAAACCTATGTTGCATTAACTTGGTTGAAGAAAGTCAGAAAACATATTAAATATTATATACATATTATAACATATTGAAACCAATGTTTAAGACTTTGAAAGAACATTTGATTACATTTACATTTACACAACATTTACAGTAGCAGATGCTACAGTTGTCAATAGCTGCACAAGAAATATACCAGTTATTGTAAGCAAATATTTTGTTAAGATAATCGCCACAGCTAAGGATGTCATCACAGCTAAATTTGTTATATATTTTTGTACTTTTTCCAGAAAATTTTTTCTGTCTCAGGACATCACTGACATACTGTCAGTCAGATAATGTATTGAAACACATTTTGCCACTGTTATTTATATAGTACATTCAATTTGTTTTATGATTAACAAGTAATTCACACATACATCTAATATGTGTGAACTTCACGCTTTTTCAGACAATTAGTATTTATAGACCTCAACAGGCCTTATCATGGGAAAACAATACATTACAATAACAACATAATTAGTTACCTCAGGAAAACTTTGTATAACACAGTTTAAGACAAAACTGTGTCAACAACTAATTCTTTAAGCAGACATATTGCCTCCATTCCACACAATCCAGAGGTCGAAATCACATGATGACACCAAACTAAAGCATACGGAATAAGGAGTTGACAAGAGTCACATTTCAGAAAGCCACCTCGTGATGACAGCCTCGTGTACATGTGTTTATTTCTTATGTCCTATAGACAAGCCTAGTACTTGTTTTTATCCTGAAATAATATGTGTGAAGTTTTAGATTTGATTGTTTTTTGTTGTTTTTTTGCATACAATTAACGTTCAGTTAAAGTGGTTGTATCACTCTTTTTCAACGGCATCACCCCATAGACATAGACATACCACAGACATAACACACATTCCACTTCCTCATCATCACTTATCCACAAGGGTAGATTAAACATATTATTGCAGTACAAGTGCCGAAATGTATATTTAACATAAAATAAATAACTGCACAAACATACATATGAAAATAGTTATATGTAAATGTTTAACATTTTAAATAAATTGTGAAACTTACATTATTATTATGATTACTACTAAGCAAATAGTATCATTTTAGTAAATCTACTTAAGCCTGAAGTCATTACAATGATATGCCTTATTAATCTATTTTGGTACAGTAAAGTCACATTTGTCATTCTCAGTTTCACAACCCATCTGCTACAGTATGTGCTATTGGAGACCCCTGCTGTGACGGAAACTGACAAATCATGAAAAGAAACCTTAACAGTAAACAAAAAACAACCTAAAAACAACTAAAAACAATCAAATTAATATTTTGAAAACAAACATGCCACACTAATGGTTAACAAGAGTTCCACGTATTGTAGTTTCACAATGCAAGAAGGCTCACATACAATGACAATATAATAACATTTCAAGTAAAATGTATTTTTAGATTTTGTAAGTGATCAGCAGTGTGACATACAGTCACAGATGGTCATGATTCATGGCCAAGCCCACATGGCTCTTAAAGTCTGCAGTTAAATCATAGTCAATGACAGGTCATGACAAATAAAGAAATATATTACAATGCCAACATGTTACATTCTGTACAGTACATTTTACTGGAACGGACAGACATTTACAAAATATAATGTATAATAACTAATTTTATAATTTATAATTAACTTTAAATGTAAACCTGACTTTGCACTTTCAGTCTAAGTACTGAGCTGGAAGAATATTCAGATTAGTCCTGCTATTTAGGGATAATCAGTGGATTTGAAAATATGGTAATGTAAACCTCAATTATTGCAGCTGAGGAAACACTGAGTCCACCCAGAACTCACAAGGCACCAGGATGTTTAAAAGTTCAAAAGATATAGATGGGACCGCCAGTGGGCAAGGTAATCAGTGAAGTGTGATTTTATTGTCTTTATACAGGTGCCATTCAAACAACCATCACATCGTGCAGAAACAAAGTCAAGTGTATACACATGTGCTGTACCTTTTAGTTTTGGTTGCTATGCTTTTATTACATTAAATGTGTTCCAAAGTACTGGGGCGGGACAGTCTCTGAAAGGAAGTACAATTTAGGCCTGGTATACAGTATACTGTAGTTGTAATGGACTTAATTAATTCATACTGTATAATCAATTCTTTAGTTGCAAAAATAATCCTAATGGAAAATATAGTGTGAAAGTCCAAGGCCTATGGGGAACAAAATAATACAATACTATGCAATTTGCAAGCCATTATCAGTCAAAATAATCTCATTTGTAAATAATGACAGAAGAATAACATAAAAAAGATTATATGTCAATCAAGTCTCAGTAAGTAAAAGAGAATTATATCTTCAATATACTCTATTTACACAACAGAAATAGAGGTCTTCAACTGTATAATTGACTCAACATAGCAATATTATAAGCTTTTTATTCTACTTCCTGTACTGTACTGTATATCTATATTATCCAAATACAGTATGGTAGCCTGCTTGTGTCTCTACTGTATATATCAAGAATATGGAGCTACTGTATTAGCTAACAAATCACATATTTTATATTTTGGCCATTAAAACATCACAGTGTTTAAAAGGTACATTTCCATGTAATCAACATTAAACCGAGGCCCACAGAGGAAATATATGTGATTTAATGTTGATTTAGCCTCAGTCCATAATGGAAATGTAACATACTGCTGATGTGCGATGTGTGCTCCCCAACATGTGCTTATCAAGTCCAGCTGCAGAAGAAGAAGTTAGGATTAGGACACTACAATGGAGACCATCGTCATCCTGTGTCCTTGCTCACCAAGGCATGACCTTATGCAAAGCATTGTGTTACATAAAGGATTGTACACGTTCATGCATGGCTATGTAGACACATTGCCAAGAATTGCAGCGGTGGGGACTCGAACCACTTGGAATGTATTCATTTCAGTTTTCTTTATATGAACATTAACTTGATTAATGAATATACTTGAGACAACTTTTGTTTTAATAGTCAAGATGCACTGTAAAATAATATAATTTATTAAAATAATGGGAATGTCCACAACACAAGTGTTTCATATGCCTGAAATAACTAAAATGCAGGAGGAATGGAGAGTGTTCAGATTACACTATGTGCTGGCTTCTACAGAAATTCCCTTCGCATTGCACAAAACATTCAGCAAAGTTGTCACACCTCTAAATATATTTTAAATGAAAATAACAGAAGAAATATCCTTAACCCTTGTGATGTCCTTAAAAATATCACATTTGGCCACCCGGCGGAGCCATCTGATTGTGTATGATTTTGTGTGTTTTTTTAATTGCTGTTGCTGTGTGTGACATCACAAGGGTTAAATGTTGCCTAAAATTATTATAAATGGCATATTAATAAAATGTTACAAAAAATACCACCACACATTCAAATACATTGTGTATTTGTGGAAAATGAACAGTAAACTGAAACGATACTGTATTTTAATTAAATATAAATATAAATGAGAAACAACAATACAAGCATACAACCAACATAACCCTCAATGGGGCATAAACTAGACAAACAATATACAGACGGGGGTAATCAACTCAACCAGATACAGGTGTTGAGTCCTTGCCAGAGGGAAATAACCTGCCAGATTTTATCCGCACGCCCATTGTTTTGACCATTCAAGAGGGTAGGCGTCATGTCTTGTCATGGTCAGTGTTTGCCTTGTGTTTCCAGGTCTGTTCATTGTCACTCCCTGGCCTGTGTTTTCATAGTCTTGTTAGTTCCACCTTAATCATGTCTTACATTTGTAACCAGTCTGTTGTTAACCAGTCTGTCTCTCCTGTCTTGTCTACATGTCTTGTCTACCTGTGGTTTAACGCCCTTGTGTTTCCCCCAGTCATTGGTCATGGGTTGTTTGATGTACTGTACTGTAATGTACTGTTTATTATTATAAGTTTAAGTGTATTATTAAAGGTTTGCCTACCTGTCGCACATTTGGGTTCAATCCCTCCAAGCATTACATTATGCCTCATAATACAGACAAAAGGCTAGATGCCCTACGATATCAGATTGAGAAGTGATGATTATCCCAAAGAATGCTGTGGCAAACTATTATATAATCTACAGTACATTTGCAGAAACGTGCATGTCACATTGTAAATCCTTGTGCCAGTACAATCCCTGCAGCAAAACTCTACAAAGCATCATCCGTTAGTGTTGTCAATGTGCTTCACACACAGTAACATGGCAACACAACATTTTGTTTAAAATTATACATTTTGATATATATTTAGATATATAGCCTACATCACCATGTTGATCCCTATAGCATCTAAGCCATCAGATGTTACTGTAGATTTCAGTTCATAAATGCTTATTTCATCTTTAACACTAAGCTTAGAAGTCTTAAAGGCAGAACATCCTTGTGTTAGTGATGTGTTAGTGATGAGAAATGTCGTCAGTTGTTGGACTATGCCTGTATAAACACGAGTATTTACATTCCTTATCAATAAATGTAAATAGTTTATTACAATTGCTTGTAATTACGTTTTCATATGTAAATTAATGTAAATCTCCTGACACGCCTTCCACATGTGCAGGAGAGGGCAATCACCGTCACCTGTTGCCCATAAGGGCTGTATATATGTTTGCATGTTTTGTCTGGGCCGTGATTATTCGCTGTACGTTCTTGGTTTTGTTAGTCGTCTGCAACGGAGTTCGCATGTATGGTTTATTAAAAGTTACGAGCGCTACTGCTCTTTATTCAGTTCAACATAGTCTGTGCTTCCTTTTGTGCGCCTGTACTCACCTCATCACCGCCAAGTCGTCACATTATACAAGATACAGAGCCAAATATAACCCAGAAACTAATGAACACACTTTTGAGGCAAGTGATACAGTACACTCAATGAAATAAATAAACGAAATAAATGCCAAATGTCAAATCAAAAGCAAGGACACTAAATACTACTGTGATAAAGAGTGAGAAACAATGTGTGAGAGGGTGAAAGAGAGAAGAAGGTTGGTGGTATACTCTTCTGCCATCCTGTTGTCCTCCCGGTCAAACTGACCCTAATCACTAGCTCTTTGTGGCAGATAGAAGGTGCTAAACCTAATTCTACCAAAGTGCACATTATATTGGCACAAAAAAGTGTGAGTTTGAAACCTGAGGACAACAGGAGGGTTAAAAGGAAGAAATACATAGAAATACAGTACATACAAATACAAAAAGAAATACATAAAAAAATAGCTAATCTAAGGAAATCTATGCTCACAGCAATGACACTAAAATGAACCACAAATTATATCCAATCAGATGGCACCATCTGGTGGCATACTTTGATAAAATTAAAGGACAACAGGAGGGTTAAATCAACCCAGGGCTTTCATTGGAGATATTATGTGCACACTTGATTTTTCCCATGATAAGGATTATGTTATCCTTATCATGGGAAAAGAATACATTGTTTTCTTGAGATAACAACATAATTAGTCATCTCAGGAAAACTTTGTATAATTTTCTAATGATAACAAATTAATGATGTTATCACAAGAAAACAATCTAAATCAAAATCTCACTGAAAGCCCACCTTATTTATCTCCGCCCCTAATGTTATTTATTTTATACCCAACAAAGCTCAAATTTTAACTCTGTTAGTCATCATACCTAGGACAATAAGATATGTAATGGCCTCGGCAGCACCAAATGGGAAATCTTGATTTCCCCTGTGTCTGTACGCAGACAGTCACTGAGCAACAGCCGACAATAGTTGGATTCTTTAACAGACTTGATTCCCCCTTCATCCTTGAGCTTTGTACCATCCTTAAGCCATGACACCACCAATGACTCCTTGGGAGCGATAGGCATCTTGAAGGCAGCATTCTGGCCCACCCTTACAATCACAGACTTTAAGAACTTATGAAGGTCCTCAGGGTCAAATTCAGGCACATCTACAGGTATAAAAGACAATGAACAAGGTCGGGGGAATGTTTTGAAGGTTGTTTGATTTTGGTTAATACATTTTTCTACTAATTGTATGATGGTCCTAAAGCGAGGGGCAACCCATTACAATCTACTTGATTATGAAGTATGATTATTGATTATGAAAATCTGGAAAAATAAAGCCCAATTTGATTTGTTGACTTTGTGATGTATGATTGGAGCGCCCCATCTGGCCCCTGGTTCAAGAGACTGAAATATCTGCTTGAACCCGTAAACGTTTCACCCAGAGTGATTCTTCTCTTTGCCTGACAAAGATGCACAAAGGGGACGAAATCTGTCAGGAAAATCACCAGAGCAGGGGGTCTGTAATAGACCTTCAGAAGATTTCTGAAGAACAACAAGGCAAGCTAGAGAAGGAGAAAGAGGAATTGAAAGAGAAGCGTATGGCTACAAAAGCGGCAGCTGCAGAAACATCTCTGACCCTTCCCCCCACTAGAGCTCCAGCTCCCATCACCGTGCGTGATGGGAGGTGGATTCACTTGCGGCTTCTGCTGCGGCTACACCCCAGACAACACCTGGGGGGCTGGCACTGGCTAAAACAGGTATGAGATGAGGTATGTGAGGCTGAGATCTGGCATCCAAAAGCAGATGTCAGCATTGTCCTCAGTCTATTCACATTTAAAGTCTGGTGTCTGCAACATTACAACACAATTATTTGGTGAGAGGATATCTGATGACAAGACTCTTTTAAGCCCCTTTCTCCTTTGCCTGCCCAATTTCATATTTGTCACTGCCACATACAGTATGCTACTTTTATTATGATAAATATCCTGACAATGTTAGGTTAGGTTAATAGGCATGTCAAAAAAATATGGATCAGCAGAGTATAAAGGGCTTGGATGCAATGCATGTGGTTAGTGGTGGTAAGAATCTTCAAAGCCATGTGATAACCTTTGCACGAATAGCATACTAATAAAATAGCCATCTGCAATTAATGGCATCAGATGAAGTGTGTTCTCGATCATATTAACATTCAAGAATATTCTACAGTAGTATGTTTCAGCATTGACTGGAGTTTTAGAAATGTTTTTAGTAGTATAATTTTAATAATTACTACACTATACTAATTTCATAATGCATTTATACAGATATTACTATGTAGTCTACTGTACTGTAAATGTGTACAACATGAAATGTCTCATCATTACTTTTTTATTTTATTATTAAAAATGGTTTAACATATACTCAAACTAAAAATATCTAACCTACACAAGTCTTATAACTCAAATAGTTCAAATACATTCAGTGTAAAGTCACTTGATATTCAGGAAGCGGTAAGATATGTAGGAAACATAAGTCTCAGACATATTGTGTAAACATACAAGAGTGGAGAAGCAGTTTGTTGTGATCACTGATAGGCCAGACCAATTCAAGTGAAGAAGCTTTAGAAGAAGCATT
>JAODUG010004747.1:0-10386 GCA_027564795.1 Aphredoderus sayanus
TTCCCCCTCCTCTCTAGTAGAAATTACAACTCGTTCAACCGTTTTACATGTAATTACTTATTCACATTTATGATTTTGCTGTACTGTATATAATGCACTGTAAGTTGTTGTCATATTCTTAAAAAAAAAAAAAGAATACTGCTTTACATCACACAGGGGAAAAACAACGTATAAACGTGATAACCCGGTTCTCCCTGTATGGGAGGGAAAATCCCAAGGCCTTTAGCTTTGAAACTAATTCACATTCCCCCTCCTCTCTAGTAGAAATTACAACTCGTTCAACCGTTTTACATGTAATTACTTAGTCTTTAGATTATTTGGGGCCTATTCAATACAACGCCAGTATAATACATTTAGCATGTCACAATCAACTGATAATGTAGGAAACAGCAGAAAATTGTACATAACTATTTGCATGAATGTGCATGCAATTTGTTCTAAAACAATGACGTGCAAAAGTGACTTTGATGATGTGATGGTTTAACAAGAAGTTTAGAGAATTTCAATTCTGATCTGAGAAACGTACCAAAGCGACTGAGAAAAACTAACTGAGAGCACACACACCCCCTACTTTCCACCAATAGCAATGATGCTAAAGAAAGATGTCGGCTAGCGAGCTAACATTAGGTATATATGTAGATAAAATAATGAACACGGCCAAATCTTAGAATCCGATCATAGTCTACATATTACATTAAATGTGTGTTTTTTCGTTCAAATACATTTAAAGTTAGATTTGGCACTGTAGGTCTGCAGGAATAGGAAGACTGCCAGTAAGATAGCTTGCCGACAAGCTAGCGCGATGAATGAGATGTCGTCTATCCTTCCCTTGTTTCTTGGTTAACATGAACGTTAGCCGCACAGACATTATGGTGTATATTTCACTCACGTTGACTCTGAAAGCCCTCTTCTGAATTAGTCTTGATCCATTTAGACCAGCTATTTGACGAACTGCACATAAACATATCCCATATACTTTGTTTATATTCCTCATAGCGGCCATCTGTCAGTGCACTTTTACCTCGACTACTGTTAGCTAGCAAGCACGTACTGTAACAACTATGTGCATGGGATGAACAGTTGTAAAGAATGCGAATTAGGCCTTTGGCAGTTTACTTAATGCAGATCCGACTGTGGAATTGTGCAATCTACATAAACTACATCTATCTTATTAATGTAATATTTCCGATTGGAGCAGCAGCACACTCGACTAGCAAGGAAGATGGCGTCTTTTCCTTGCCTATATCCAATTCCTACCAGTTGTTAAAATAATACGCACTACTTAAAGTTGAATGTTATAATCCAAGTCAAACGTTAATTTTATTATAAAATGTGGGAATGTAGCTATTATCAAATGCGAAGCATAGCCAATAAATGAAGATGAAGCAGGAATAACGGTACACGTTGCATTACAGTGATAGTGCAAATAGTATTGGCATATTTATTTTTTTAATCAGCGGTGAAAAACCATTTCGGCAACGATTTGAGAAAGCTACCACAGAAAACATGTCATAGCAGAAAGAAAACAAAGCCACGGCAGCAGAAAATATATGACACAAATATGATGTCATCACAAAGCACAAAGCACACTAGCAAAACATGAAACGTCACACACGTGCGCCCATCTTCACGGAGCAGAAGGTACCACGATGGATGTTTGTGGTGCTTCATTAAATGTTGCGTTACGAGAGTTTGGCTGTGAGCAGAGTCTACTGTCGCGTCCGGATGGATCTGCGTCTTTTATCCAGGGTAATAAGAAAACACGTAAACTGTCCTTCTATTATTCTTCTTGTACTTCTAGTTTTATGAACTGGACTTAATTGTCTGAATGAAAAACGAGGTTGAATGTTGTGAAGGTAGATGGTTAGTAAATTGCCCCACTATGTAGCTTGTAACCATATAGTTCTATGCGTGTAACAATTTAAGAATGTCCTAGAGGGTGTCTGAACAATACCCGCACCTGTGCAAGTTCACTGACAACGTGTTTTTCTGAAGGAAACACAAGTGTATTGGCTGGCGTTTATGGTCCAGCAGAGGTAAAAGTCAGCAAGGAGATATATGATCGGGCAACCATGGAGGTGGTGGTACAGCCTAAAGTGGGTCTGCCAAGTAAGACCATCATTCCTCATTTTTTTATAATTGTGTAATTATAAGCTGCAAATTGTGTGGGATCCAAACGAATAAATGTAATATCATAAATGAAAATAATAGTATGCACTGTACACCAACCTTCTCTTGGGCATATTTGCCCCCTAGCAATTTAATGATTTTATTATTTGTAGTATTATTTGCCATCATACATGTGCATGTGGAGGGATTCTTGACAGCCCATGGCTGCAGAATGTATGCTCCCAATCTAATTTAGTGTTGAGTGTTGAAAATGTTGGTATACAGGCTATAACTTTTTTTAAGGTGTTAAAGAGCGAGCACAAGAGCAATGTGTGCGAGAAACATGTGAGGCATCACTGCTGTTGTCTCTTCACCCCCGCTCTTCCCTCACCCTCGTGCTTCAGGTGTTGCACGATGATGGTTCAGTATCCTTTCAGGAAATTCCTTGTGAGGTCTCGTAAATTCACGTCAGTAAATTGACCAATTATCTAATCCTAAACTGTTCTAATATGGTACTATTGTACAAATGGCACTGATTGAAATGTATTGTGCGGAAGTGTTCACACCACTTTTGTCTTTGCAGTCTTCCTTAACTAGAGCTCAGCTTTTGTCATGCTTTCTAAATGCTGCTTGCATGGCCCTCATGGATGCAGGGCTGCCTATGAGTTGTCTTTTCTGTGGAGTGACTTGTGCAATTGATGCAGAAGGCCAAATCATCACAGACCCTACGGCAGCACAGGAAAAGGTACTTCAGGAGTTACACTGATAATACTGAGCTTCTCAAATACAGTCCATAACATATTTTGTATGATAATTACTACTGTTGGTTCATTCAATGTTTTGCCTTTACATTTCTCCAAGGAAAGCCGAGCTTTAATGAGCTTTGCCATTGACAGTACGGAGCGCAGGGTAATGACATCGTCAACTAAAGGATCTTTTTCAGTTCATGAAGTGAGTAGAGAATCTTTTTTTTCTTTCTGTACAACTAATAAGGGTGGTAATAAGAGTGTTTAAATACAGTAGCACTTTATCACGTTACAGTCTCAAAGGGCTGCACAGGGTCACATTTCACATGGAAACAAGTGACATCCCGTCACCTGTCATAAATTATAATTATCTGATGTCATAGTTCACTGTTTTCACATTTCATTTTATTTTAGAAGGTTAAAATTGCAATTTTAGACTATTTATCTAGACCCAATAACCCACAGTGACTAAATGAAAGCATGTTTCCGAAAATATTTTGTTCAAGTAAGTATTCAGACCCCTTGCTGTGGCACTCCAAAAGTGTGGTCAGGGGCATAGCCCTTTTATGGAGTAGCTAGATGGAAATCACTCCTGAGTTAAAGGCAGCTTGCTTGGAGTTTGCCAAAAGGCATTTATAGGACTTGGAGTATCAGGGAGAAGATTCTCTAGTATGAAACAAAAACATCTGGCCAGACCTCCAAGCACTCTGTGTGGCAAACCCCAAGAACTGCTCATTACCTGGCTCATACCATCCCTACAGTGAAGCATGGTGGTGGCACCATCATGCTGTGGGGTGCAGCTCCATGGCAGGGGCAGGGAGGATGTTCAGAACTGAGGGAAGGAAGAGTGCATCCAAATACAGAAAGGTCCTTAAAGAGAACCTGCTCCAGAGGGCACACAACCTCAGACGGAGGTCTGTTCACTTTTAAGCACAACGGTGAACAGAAGCATACAGCCAAGACAATGCTGGAGTGGCTTTGGCACAAGTGCTTGAGTGGCCCAGCCAAAGCCCACACTTAAACCCCATGGAACATCTGTGGAAATAACTTGGCAGTTCAGATCAGTCTGATGTCATTTGAGACCCTCTGCCAGGAAAACTGCCCAAATCCAGGTGTGCAAAGCATGTAGAGACATGCTTGAAAATGTCTTTGGCTCATCTCTGCAAGTGTTTCTATAGAGACAGAGGAGGAGCAACCTCCCCTGCTTCTATCGACCAGCCTCCTCTGCCATCAAGGCTTGCAGCTGTAGCAGCTGAGAATGGGGCTTCTACAGTGTACTGAATTAAGGGCGTCAATATATATTATTAAATGTAATACATTTGCAAAGATTTCTGGAAACGTGTTTTCATTGTTATTTGAGTTATTTGGTGTATTTATAATTTAAAATGTAATCTACAACACAATGAAATAAAACGTGTAGGGATTTGAATATTTTGTGGAAACCACTGTATATGCATTTCTTTGACATTTCACATATTATATTCAGTGTTCTAATGGTTCTGTGTCCACAGCTCCAGCAGTGTATCGCTATCAGTCAGAAAGCATCAGAGAACATTTTCCAGTTCTACAGAGATTCTGTCAGAAGGCGATATTCCAAAACCCTGTAAACGAAGACTTTTTATTTTAAATATAGTTCCAATACCAAACTCTGCTTTTTTATTGCTTTGTTCTTAAAAACATGAACATTTAAATAATTTTGAAAAGATGTCAAACCAAGTGCATTTATTATGATTCCTGTGTCTTATGTATTTACATATTCATCACATTAATGTAAAGTGACACAAAGTTTACAATTTATCTCATAAAATAACAACTCTTATTTGTCAGTACCTTTTGACCATTTTTCCAATATAATTCTTAGTTGACATTAGTTCTGAGCTTTTGATTTCATTTCACTTTTTACAAATTCCTACATAAATTGATTGTGATCCATAAAGACCTAAGAAAACAATTTGAAGTACAAATTTGATTTAAGTGTGGGGACAGGATTGTTTCAGGGTATCAGGACTACACATTTAGTGCAGTTGTTTCACAGTACAATGACAGTGGAAGTTGACAACAATTAAACATCACAGACTGTCAAGTTCTTAATTGGATGAGTATATGTTTCGCTCAGTCTTGATACAAAACTGAACTATAGACTATAAAACTAAGTATCTAATAGAAAATTGCAATTCATTGTACCTTTTTTCCACCTGCGGGGCTGCATTTAATCAGCGTTATGTTCAGTATGGCACAATAAGCTCAACCAATATGGCAAGGGTATTGAACAGAGCTGACCTTGCAATTATTTAAGTCTAATAGCTTGGAGACAGTTTAACATGGCAACATTCCATGCACTGTCTTATGAGAGTGCAATGAAACTGACTTGCTCATGCATTAGCTGGATGAGCTCTGGGTGGCTTGTCATATCGGGTCATGTCTTGAACATCTAAATGGCTAAATGGAATACAATGTTATAGTGATTTAGGCATAATGCCATCTGTATGTAAACTACACATGGGTCTTAAATAGGGGTGTGCTTTTGAGAGCAGACTGCCTGATGAGTTTCATCTTTTTAAGTGGAAATATTTTTTAGGATAACAATCTATATTCAGTAGCAGGGACATCCTGCTTGTCTCCATTAGACTTACATTTGGATAAAACTCATGGAGTTATTCTATGTATTCAGAATTTTTTTTACAGCTCTGCAGCTCTGGATTTGCGTTTTAATTGAAGCATATATATCTTTTTTTCCAGCAAGGTCCCAACAGAATGCTTTGGCACAATTACCATGTTTTATTTTGTTGAGAGTATGAACATTTCATATCCTTCTCACAAATCTAGTGTAAACCTTTTGTCAAAATCACCCATTTTCAAGTGTTCTGATACAATGTGATAGTGTCTGGTTATTGTTTTGCTTAAACACCACACTCCCTATTTTTAAATGTCTCATGACAGCAAGCACAAAATAATAATGGATAACTTATGTTGACATAATAGAATTGACACACTGGATCCTCCATATACAATAAGTATAGAACAGTGAACTTCAGGTAGTGATTTGGTTTGCCCAGAATGGCTCATGATCTCTTTATGTGTACAATTCTTCTGGCATGTTGATTGGTGAAAGTACAGTTGAATCCAGGCATTTCCATGTTGATGTGGAAGGAACATCCAAACAGTTACAGGACAGAATGTGGTCAATGTACAGTACATTTTATGTGTACGCATGTGTGTGTGAGTGTGTTTAGAGGTTAGACTTGGGGTCTATTTTTTTCCTTTGTGTATCCCTCCACATGGACTGCCTTTATGGTGGCTTAGCAGACAGGTAGGAGATAAGTGCCGCAATGGCACAGATGTACGTGATGATTCCAAAGACAATGGAAAGCACAGAGAGTAACAGGGCCTGGCGAGATGCTGCATTGGCCCCTTGCAAATCCCCCTGAGCCGATGCCTTGTTGGTCTGGGAAGGACAGCGGAGGATAAGCATTAGAGGAAAGAGGGACAGAGAAAGAGAGAGACATTAGTCAGCACCTGTCAATGTTCTCCCTAGCCTCACATCTTCCTCTCTGCTCATTCCCACACAAAGCCCATATTACGTTCAACCACTGAATTACTCTCTACACTGCTATTATATCCCGCCTCTCTCCCTCCATTCTGAGCCATTGCCTGTGTGTCTGACCTCTGTTTTAATGCTATTGGAAATCTATCACCATGGGGCTGCTTGTTATGACTCTAATTAAACCTTAACGAAGGCCATTGATCTGAAGAATACGCCTTTGCTACCAGTTAGTTATATGTGACAACTAATGGATTTTTCTTCTTCCTGCAGTTTAGACGCATGCCTTCTGTGTCTCGAGAGAGAAGTGTTAGGCGCAGTGCACATCGCCATGGTAATGAGGGCGGATGAAATATGAAAGCTCTTTGATCTTCTGTCTCTAACCCTATTTATAAATAACATTTAAAAATTCTTCTGTTGAATCTGAGCTTTTGATTACTTTAATTTGCTGGTATTTAGGCCATTAGCACTTATTTTGATGATTGATAGGCAATATGGTACGTCAGCCCTGATGACATGGTGCTGTCATTATTCTAACAGAATGTTGTTTGCTTATTGTATGACCTATTCGGTTATTGACAAATGTACTTATTGTAAGTCGCTTTGGATAAAAGCGTCTGCTAAAGCGTCAGTTACGTAAATGTAAATATCTCTGTCACACCCATCACCATGACCTCACTGGACCACGTTCATAACCCTCGTGATATCCTTCATTTTATCGAATTATGCGACCAGAGGGGACCATCTGATTGTGTATGATTGTGTGTATTATTTAATTGTCATCGTTGTTGTATTTATCTATTTATTAATTATATATTTATGTATATGTTTGTTTTTTTGCACCTTTTAACCCTTCTGTTGTCCTCAGGTTTCAAACTCACACCTTGATGTGCCAGTAGTTTACATCATATGTCTGTGTAAGCTGTAGAATTTGGTTTAGCGCCATCTATCTGCCACAAGAGGTAGTGATTTGTGTCATTTTGACCCTGAGGACATCACGAGGGTTAAACTGCGCGTTGCCCAAAGAGCAAAGAGAGATTCAGCCCGCTTGACATTTAGGCTTGAGAAATAGCCTCACATTGAGATGTATAGCTTTCATATGTCCCTTCTTCTCACATTCCCAACATTGAAGACCTTAGGTAATAGGTTTTACGTTAAGAAATAAACGTTATAGTATATCATAATGTATATGTTATATACATTTTGTACATAAATTATGCATTTTAAATAAATAAATTCCAATGTACTTTTTATTAATAATTAAATTACATTACGCTATGATTTATATCTAGTCTTCTGTAGCGATGTGCTTTCCCTGTTTGCATTGTTCTGTGTCCAGCATAAGTCATTCTATTTCTAAGAGCTGGTGGCATAATCCCCCACAAAATCTAAATGTAATCCTGTCTAAACCCTAAAACAATTCCATAATGTTCACGCTCGTGCTTAACACTTATCACCTGTTTTCAAATGTACTGTATGTCCAACAGAGACTCATGCTCAGTGAGAACCAAAAATTGGCCTACAGTATATTTAATATCTTATACAATTGTATAGGATCTTCCACCAGGAATATACACTACCACACACATACCATATTGCACTATTTTTCACAACCTACTGTAACTAAAGATGATACCAGCTGGGATAGTAGATGGAAAGCTACAGCACTGATTCTGAAACAGCCCCTCTCTTTCTTGTGCGTATATGGGGGGTAGGTATTGCGAGCTCTGAACAACTGCTTCTGCTATGTCAGTGTAGTCACATGCACTGATAATATAAAGATAATAAAACTTGATAAATAGTAATAATAGTCTTAATAATAAGTAAAAAAAGTAATAAAAAATATAATATACAGTAATAGTAATTTCAGAGTTGAGAGAAAGTTGAGGGTGAGTACCTTCTGTGACAGGTAGAAGGCAGCAATGCCTAGTGGCCAGAAACAACACAGCATGGAGAAGAAGGCCAGGCCCAGGTAGTCCTCGGGTATTATCAGAGGGAAGTTGGTATCACTGTCTGTATCACTGAAGTCATCGCTGGATGAGTCCTGGAGGTGCATAATGCCCAGAATCAGATCAAATTCTTTGCAATACTGTAGGTTGTTTCTCTTTCAACAATGGGAGCCTACAATGGGTTTAAATGGGTATACGATACATATTTAGCAAATTGTAGCCTATAAAAAAATGGTATGTTTTAAATATTATATTAATATGTATAAAGTATATATTAATGTTAACAATACATTAATGTGTAGCCTATATTTTTGTTGTTAAACTTTTACCTTTACCATTACAAGCAGAGGTAGGCTTTTCTTTGGAAATACAAATAATTAATGCAGATGGAGGAGTTCGACCTATGTCACTCTTTTCATGGTTCCCATAACGACAGTGCAAACAGCGCCATGATGGGAGTAAATAAATCATCCATTGACTTATATTGTATTGTCTAAAGGTGTCTCCTGGTCACGTTCGATGATAACAAAAAACTAAAACATGATTAAATTATGATATTTGCCGGAATGCATTACCAACAAGCTGAACCCAGAACCAGCTGTTGAACTGAAAATAAAAGCCTTTAGGAAATTAGGAGACAAAATTGGTTTGTGATCGATTCATCAAAAGGAGAAAACTAGCATCCTGACAAATATACTTACAGTACTTGTGGTGACAGGTTAACATAGGGTGCTAAAATAATCCTTTGACAATAAAATAGAAAATGTTTTTAGCTACAGTAGGTACTGTAAAGCAATTTGGCATAATTTGGCGCAAATTGTGTAGTTTTCCAAGTAGGTTTCTGTGCCTCCTTACTGTACCGGTAACTTCATTAAAAATATGTTTTGGGTTATAAGAACTGTTGGCAGTGCAAACAGCTTTTAGGTATGTTTTAGTGAATGAATGCTCTTCTATTACCCTGCAGAAATCTTTATAGTGATTAACTTTTCTGTATCTCTTCTGCTGAAAATAACTATGTAATATATTTGGACTATAGGCTACTTTAAATGCTGGGTAGGCTCCTGTTATATTTATTGTTATTGTCCTCTTAAACAATAGTGTATGTGTTTGTGAGCTACTGTAATGTGACTGAATGGGGTTATCCAAGTCAAATTATGACTCATAGGCTAATTTAAGAATTATTTACACGTTATTTCAGCTTTGGCAATGCATGTCCAATGTAGGGGCAGAGCTTCTGAGGGAGCACTGAAGTGACAGGTGAATTTGTTTGGATGTTGAGTTAAAATAGCATCCCAAACTGCACAGTTAATATCCTGTCAAATGCCTTGCATGTCAACACCCATAAAAGCTGTTGTTTGTCTGCTTTGGAGATTAAAGGAGATAATTCAACGGCAAATACAACAATGCAGTGCACACAGTATTGTGAAGATTGCTTCCAAAGGTTACTATGATGGTTCCGATGCTCTGCCTATGTTTGCTATTCGTGATGTCAACATCTGATCCAAGCATTCTCTGTTGTCATGAAGGTACCTCAGTAATGACTCTTATCTCTGGGGTGGAGAAAGAGTCATTGTTTAGCAGAAAGCCAGTCATGTACAGTCACCCAAGAGAAGGTGTTTAGCTTTTCTCCTCCTCCATCTCTCCCCTTTGTCCTTAGTCTCTTTCATACTCCTAAATCTTTACTGCAGCTCATCCTTCTGTGATTTAATGGAACTTGATATGTTAAATTGTGTGTGTGTGTGTGTGTGTGTGTGTGTGTGTGTGTGTGTGTGTGTGTGTGTGTGTGTGTGTGTGTATAACTTGTGTGTTTCAGCATGTACTGTATTTGTCTGCACAAGTATGCATGTTTTCTACACAGTGTTTGTAATATACACAAGGCTAATTAATAAATTAATAATATAAATGAGCCTTCAGTCAATATACATTTTGTTCAGAGATTTTCTCTGCTAATATAAGTCATTTATATCAATCAATCAATCAATCTTTATTTATATAGCACTTTTCATACAAATTCATGTAACGCAAAGTGCTTCACACTAAA
>JAODUG010004748.1:0-10385 GCA_027564795.1 Aphredoderus sayanus
ATATATATATATATATATATATATATATATATATATATATATATATATATATATATATATATACTCTATATATAGATTATGAACCCTAAAAATGCTATACTGTATATACTGTATATGAATGTTTTGCGATAAATTAAACCCAGAATTAATCTAAACCTGGTTATTAAATTGTGGTAATAAAAGTATGGGAGGATGGTTTAGCTGTCTGTGTGTTAGACTTCCACCTGGAAGGTAATGGGTTAGAGCTCCCAGAGTTGGCCTCCCTGCAAGCATCCTTGAGCAAGATACCTTTTCCCCTCACCTGCTCTCTCTGCGATACTTAATCATACTCATTGCAAATTACTTGGATAAAAGCGTGTGCTAAATTACCTAATTGCAAATAAATGTACAGTAGTTAGGTTACTGTAAAGCCTAATTTCTGTGCACAAATATACATTATGCATAATGATATCGTGCAGAATAGGTGCAGAACAGGTTATAACCTGTTTTGGGTGTGGGGGAGATGTGGAAAACATTCTGGCTGTACAGAATGTCTACATTTATATTAGTTTGTGTTGTGCTTCATTAAATGTGCATGCATTGTAATAAGAATTTATTCAATATTTTGCCTTGCTATAATTTTACAGTAATACGTTGTAAGTTACTGCCCTCTGGTGTCATAAAATATATATGCCCGTGTATGGTTAACAGGAATTGATTTTGAGCCATCAAAATGAAAAAAATGTCAACATTTCTGTCCAATAGTGTTAGTGTTTCTTTAGATAGTTGTTCTGTTTTCTTCATCTCACCTTTCTGGCTACATACATTACTACTCCCATTTTATTGGGCATCACAAGAGACTTTACTGAGATAGCTTTTATATTCTAAAGCAACTCTGTCACAGCAATCATGTTCAGTTAGCTAAAGCGAGGTTGTATTACTGTATCTCAATGGTGCGTGAGTCCTGGAGGTCCGAATTTTTCACAATAAAATAAAATAACATAAATATCAAATAAATATATATATGAACTAAAACAAACTACTATTAACTAAAATAAATAGCTACAGAACTATAGAAAATCTTTACAGATATTGTAGAAAATCTACATTACTACACTTCATTTGTATAGCCAGTAGATGGTGGAATAGCGACAGGTAACAAACACTGGAATCGTAATGGTACTGTAAAGGTACAGTATATTGCATAAAGCAGTCAAAGAACCATAGGGTTTTACACGAGTAACAAAGCGGCATGGCTCTAGGATTTCTAAAAAAATACAACAAAACGCAGTCACAGCCCAAAATACAAATGTTTATATATAAAGATTGATAACGATTAAAAAGCCGCAATTGGCACCCATTTCAGTCATGGTCATTATCATGGCCATGAATCTAAATGAAAGTATATCAGTGTTTGTGCATCATCTGTACACGTTTATGCAAACAAAATAACATACAGTATGTGCCTCATTATTATAAGCTTTACTAAAGTTTATTTCATGTAAACAGATGACGTCATCGCGCTGGAATGGGCCGACTTGCTCATAGGATTAACACGTAGCCTACATTTAATTAAACGTGTTATTTCTCTAAAACGGTTCGTGCACAAACGATGCACAAACGAATCAAAATACTTTCATTCACATTCTTGTCATTTAGGGCGCCAACTTGGAGGTGCTGCATTCAAATGAAGCCTCATGGTGTTCTCTGGGTCAGAATTATCCATATCACTAGCTCTTTGTGGCAGATAGTAGACGCTAAACCTAATTCTACATGATATATGATGTGCATTGCATTTACATTTACATTTATGGCATTTGGCAGATGCTTTTATCCAATGAGACTTACATGTAGTACAATAGTTGGACAGGTCATACACCAGCAATTGTAAGCAAACAATATTTAAAAAAAAAACAATCGCAGCATAATGTCATCATGTAAAACACAATAGGTAAAGGCTTACCTAAGGAACTGCTTAGGGTTCTTTTTATTTTTATTTATTTTTTTAAATAGAAGGAGTATAAGAGCATGAGAAGTAAAAGCAAGAGAGCTGCATGAGGAGTAAACAGGGGTTTCAAAGTTGCCACTTTGAGATAGGAGAGAATGCTAAGAGGTGACCGTATAATCAGAAGGTACCAATAAGGATTGTGAAGAGATGTGTCTTGAGTCTCTCATGGGAGATGGGTAATGTTTCCGCATTTCTGACTTTTGCTCAAAGCTCGTTCCACCACTGGCGTACCATGACAGAGAATAAGCAAGACTTCGACGAGTGAGCCATGAGGCTAGGTAAAGGTGGCATCGCCAGCCGGCTAGCACACGTGGTATAACGAAGTGCTCTTATTGGGGCCTGAAACCGGACCATTGCTTGGAGATAGCTTGGGGCCGTTCCATGTACTGCCCTGTAGGCCAGCACCAGAGCCTTGAATTGATGCGAGCTGCAATTGGGAGCCAGTGAAGTTCTCGGAAGAGGGGGGTTACATGGAAGAACTTGGGTTGGTTGAATACCAGGCATGCTGCGGCATTATTAATCCGCTGTAAGGGTTTGGTAGAGCAAGCGGGCAGTCTGGTTATCAGTGAGTTGCAGTAGTCCAAACGGGAGATCACTAGAGCTTGGACAAGGTGTTGTGTCGCTTCCCTTGTGGGGAACGGTCTAATCCTTCTGATGTTGTAAAGTGAGAATCTGCAGGCACAAGTTGTAGCGGTGATGTTTGCTGAGCTTGATAGCTGGTTGTCCAGGATGACTCAGAGACTCCTTACAGTAGGGGAGGAGGACACCATGGTGTTCTCAAGGGTGATGGACAGGTCCACTTGAGGATTGTCTTTTGCTGGGAGATGGAGAAGCTCAATTTTGTCGAGATTGAGTTTGAGGTGATGTGTAAATATCCAGGCACTGATATCAGTGAGGCCGTAAAAGATCCGGGTTGAGATTCATGTGTCAGATGGAGGGAAGGTAGGTAGAGCTGGGTGTCATCGGCATAACAGTGATAGTGATAGAATTCATGAGCAGAAATTACAGGGCTGAGGGATCTTGTATATTCAGAAGAGTAGGGGTCCCAGCACAGATCCTTGTGGGACTCCTGTGTTGAGTGGGCAGGGTTTGGACAGACATCCATCTGAGAGGACTTGGTAGGAATGGTCTGACAGATAGCTGGCACAACAAGGTGTGTGTTTGAAACCCGAGGACAACAGGAAGGTTAAAAGGCACAAAAAAACCCCACAAAGACATAAAGAAATAATTAATAAAGAAATAAATACACACAGCAATGACAATAAAAAGAACCATATAATTATACACTATCAGATGGCGCCCTCTGGTGGTTCAAGACGATATTGTAAGGGCATCACGAGGGTTAAAAGGTACAGCAAAAACATAATAACATAACAATAACATAATTAATAAAGAAATAAACCTTGTGAGACCATCCTGATTATGCGTGCTTCAGTTCATCCAATCACCTGCCAAGTACATTTTGAAAGTGCATGCACTTTCAAACGGTTTCAACAGACGGCTCCACAGATGGTTGTGTGCATAGAATTACGTTCTGTGCATGTAACAACCACCTGGCGTGTCAGGTTAATAAAGAGCGTCACAACGGAGTGGAATCATAAGGCTGAAAAGCATTAACAACCCTCCTCGAGTTTCAAACACACTACCGTCTTATGCCACCAAATGGCGCCACCTGATTGTGTCTGATTGTGTCCTTCTCTTAGTGTCAGTGCTGTGTGTATTTATTTATTTATTAATGTATGTATGTGTTTTTTCGTGCCTTTTAACCCTCCTGTTGTTCTTGGGTTTCAAACACACTACCTTGTTGTGCGCCCTCTATCTGCCACAAAGTGCTAGTGCGTTGGGTCAGTTTGACCTGGAGGACAGCAGGAGGGTTAAGATGCGGATCCGTTATCCGTCAACATTTTCAACCTTTGGTCGGCTTCACTACCTGCAGCCTGCTGAAAAAAGAATCGGTAGCCTACAGTACGACACAGCCCTGGCCACAGGAACAGAACAAAAGTGGTGTGCACACCCAAAAAAACAACAACCATGCCCTAGCCTTTGCAATGCGTTTCCAACAATGTGTGAGGAGGAGCTTCTATGGCGTTTTGCGTTCTCCAGAATGACTAACCCTACCTTTAACATGGGTCAAGAAATGTATTTGTTTTTTAGTTGTTGTTGTTGTTTTTTTTCATTATTACAGTTTTAAGTAATATTTTAAAATGAAATGATTTAAAGTGTTTCAGGGAGTACTGACTTTATTATTGTACCAATTGCATTGTACTGCTGGTACTCAAGTGAACCATTTGTTTATCAGTAAACAGTAAATGTTACTGTGTTTTTTTTTTCAACTTTGCTCATTAGGTTAATGACTTCTCTGTTTACAACAGTGTTGAGAGGAAAGTCATTACATTGACACAACCCTCCTGAGTGATCTGTACTTAGCCCTGGTAATGAACCTCAGAGGGTTTGTTGACACACAATACAGTAAACAGCCATTGTGTGTTGCAACATATCTCATAGGTTGCAGTTGCACGTACAAATTATGCTTTAGGGTCAATGATTTGCAACAAGATTAGGTCAGCTGGCATTTAACCAAAACTGTGCCTATAGAAGACAATATTTACTACTTTAGCTTTTATTAAATATCTTGTAGCAAGTAATAAGATGGAAGTGAGAACTGTACGTTTTGATAAACAGTAACATAATTTGCCTAGTGGAGTCACTGCTCTGCCAAAACATTCAGAAATAAAAGATCAAACAATAAATCTACAAATGCTTCATGGCAACAGTATGAATGTTGTGCGCTTATGCTAGTGTACTGTCCATATTTTACAAAATCATTTCAACAGTTCAACACAAGTGACAACAATTTTTATTAATGGTAAGGACAACTTAGTAAGATACATCCTCAGTGGTACAATATACACAGCACTGGTATACCACAGTATACTGGCACATTTTAAGTTAAAAGAAAATACACATGGACCAGTGAACCAGAAGTGAATAGTTCAACAGATTACTTTTTGAACACTGGAAGAGGAAAACGAATGACAATATATGTTCTTCATATGTAAATTACATTCACAAAGATCAAGGAAGCTTATTTCTGGCGAAATTGTAAGAAAATACAGCCAAGTCTGGGGATTAAAAAAGTTTTGTGTCGGGGTTTCAGATTTTAAACTATATGTTTTGGGTGCTTTAGAGATGTGTTTAGGTGGCCCTGTTTGTTTTGATTAGAAACTGTTGAGTGACAGAACATTAAACTGAATTATTTAATGGAAGTTGTTTTCTTTAGGAAAAATATATGTTCTCTTTTTTTTTAGGTTCCAAGTATTGAAGAGGAGCAGCACGCTAAAATGTAATTTATGAAATTAAATCACATTATTAAAATCGCTCAAGTGTACTATTGGAACACTACTATTGCGTCTTCATATTCAAATGGGGATTTGGAATTTTGAAACTGTTGGTGCAGACGCTGCTGCAACTGTTCATATCCCTTAATCAAGCTCTAACATGCTTTATGTTCTGTGTTGTCTTCTTGTATTTGTAATGTAATGTACCCATAGTGGTTTTTAATTGTATTCTCTATTGAATATTTAATAAACAAGATTAAAAAAAAAATACATACTCTACCATCGAGAGAAATCATCACACTTAGCCACCCCTGTGGTTGTTGGTCTTGGAAAAGATTGGAAATATTTAGCTGAGAGCAATAGTCTGGCTGAGCTAGGCTTAAAGCTTAAAGCTGTTGGGTACAATTCTGAACATCAACAACCCAAAAATACCACCCCCTCCTCCACTGGAGCCTTTGGTCTGCATTGATGAAGCCCATTCACAAAATGTTTGTAGATGTGTACACATGCATGTGATTGACAGGCAAGGCACTGTAGATTCATTGGACCAATCAAATAAAAGAGGCCCCAAATGGTCAGAAATCTTCAGGATAAAAATTCTAAATGGAAATAGACAGTGGCTAGATCGACTAGAGCACATATTCTCTCTCACAGTGCATTTGACTTGCTGATACAGTAGCTGAATGATGTCTATGGCATTTCTAACAATTTAGCTAAATGTGTAGCTCTACAATCCTACATAAAGCACATGAAGCACACAGTTAATCAGTAGTTAAGCACACAGTTAATCAGTAGTTAAGCACACAGTTAATCAGTAGTTAAATTCCCAGTAGGAATCAGACTGATAAAATATATACAAGCTATAAACCTTTATATTTTGCTATGGATAGAGTGGACACTATTGGCAAATCAAAACAGCCCTCATCAGCTCGCAACACCTGTTTATTACTCAGAATTCTTTGGGGATAGAGAAAATTACACAAGAGATAGTAAACAGAAGTTCCTCCGTGGGCACCAATTAATCAATTAAAGACACCCATGACCTAATACAGATGTATTTATGTGCTACTACAAAGCACATTGCATTCGTGGCACCTTGAACTAAATGGTATTGGTTAATATCAGGATGTTAGGAACTTAGTTCCCAGTTTTCTACAAACTGGAGCAAATACATTTTTTTCCAGTGACTTACAGTACATTACACATTTGTCAATAGCTAAGCACTGTAGGTCATACCACACACTACCAGTCATTGTACTGTAAACTAGCACATTCTGTTAGTTGTAAGAATTACTTCAGTGGTAATAAATGCTAAGTAGCATTATTAATCAATTTTTCAGTACATAAATTGATAGGAGTCGATTTTACCATGATATATCAGTAAATATATTATTTTAAGAAATTGAAATAGAGAAATACAGCTCATCACAAACAAGGGATAAGGGTAATGGAACCTTTATAAGATTGAGAACTTGGAGTGAGAACTTATGGAGCAAATGGTCTGAATATTCATGTTGAAATGTTCACTTGTATAAAATATTCACACACCTGTGTTCTGAATGTGAAGTCATAGAATTTTTTTTTACAAATGTGCAGATTGATATTTACTTAAATTTATTGATGGCTGCAAACTTGTAATCCTACATTCACATATATCTAAGTAAACTTTCCAATACCACAGCGCCATAATTACAACCTCTCATTTTGGTTACTGCAACTACATAAATGTTCATAACAAAATGACAAATCTGTGTGCTTGACTTCTGCAACAATTCTGCCGAAGGCAAAAGCCACTGTGACACTAAGAAGTAAAAATATGTAAATAATAATTAAGATTCAGGTTAATTTTCTTTAAAAAGTGAACTAATATAGCTGCATTAAGTCTCTCAATTTTACATGAATATAAATGCAAACTTTCTTAACTGAATAAAGCAAAAGCACATTATTATTCTGTATGCATAGCTAACTGTGATAGGGATTTTTGGGGAAAATATTAGCTTTGTTTTAAAAAGTAAATGAAATATAACATATTTAAATAAAACGTATTTTATAGTTTAATATATTTCTGTTGGCACTGTTGTGTTAGGTTAGTTGTCTCCCCCATCTCAACCTCCTGTGTAACCTTGTTTTTTATTTCCCATTAAAAAGGTTTCTATATATTGTAAGTTATCCCATTGTCCTTGAATTTAACGCTACACTAAATTAACTCCACAAAGAAAGTAGTAAGCAATTAGTGTGTCTTTCACAAACATGGCTCCCAATGGTAAGATTATAAGTGTCTTGAACATGAACATAAAGTTTTAAAACACAATTTAAAAATGATATTCCTTATAACTTAATTGTTATGGACATTGACCTCTACCTGGTTTTGTGATTAAGATCATACCAAACAATTTAGATGTACTTGAATGTTTTTTTGTTAATTTAACTAGTTATAGTTTTTTTATGTCGAATATTTAGGTTTAGGTCAGATGTTAGGATATGTAGGGTGATAGGTATATTTGGTAAACATAAATACCCTTAAACAATAGGTAACAAGGACCTAGGTGGGTATTTATTTATATAATAGGCGGATGTTATGGGTTCATTAGTTAGACATGTTCAGAGATCCTTTATAGGATTTAAAGGAACTATGTATGATCTTGTCTGCCACTAGATGGCACACTAAGAACCAGCATCTAAAACCAAAACAAAGGCTTGGATATGTACTGTACATCCGTTATTCATGTGGATTGGATGTGGAAGTACTGATAGATGGTTTGCTGGGTTGGGTGGTTAGGCAAACAGGCAGGTATGTACAGTAGTTGTGGTAGATAGTTATAGAGGCCTACTCTGGGCGGCTACTGTAGGTTTACGACCTGAATTTGCCAAGTAGGACATGTTCCTGGATAAAATTCACACCTGCTTTCCTGTTGTCACTAACCAATCGCAGCCCACTGACAATCAGTGTATTATGATTCTTACATCATCTTTATCCTTTAATGTTTGTGAACAATGTTATGTAGTGTTCAATATACCTTATTGGCAAATGTAGTTGTTAGTATAGAATAAGCTACCTTGCTAACCCTGCAGTAGCACATACAGTAAAGAGTCAGCCACAGATGGCTACAGGTAGGTAGGCCTATTAAACTATAAATAATAAATAATTACTTTACTGGTGATGGATGTGTACTGTGTACAACAGGAACATGCGTTATTTGGCAAAATCACATTGTGCCTGACTTGGTATAGGTCAAGTCAATTTTATGTGTATAGCCTTTAATCACATTACAGTCTCAAAGGGCTTTAGAAGCAAATATTTCACAAGGTAACAAACAAACATACAACACCCCTTGAACCTGCTTCTCTCCTCTCCTCTCTGGTTGTTTAGGTGTATAATAACAAAACAGGTGGGCATGATGACGATTAACGTAGTACAGAAAAGATACGCAAGCCAATCAACATAACAAATTATTTTAATTATATGAATTCTTATATGAAAAATTAAATATATCTTATTAGTTTAGTATTTAGGATATTGAAACCTCACTGCCCAATATTTCTGCCAAATTCCAAGATAAAAGAGCACGGTTGTAACACTAGGGAATTTAACTGATGCTTATACATATTAATTCATATCCCCTTTAGGGTCATGGAAAATCTTGAGGGATTAAATTATTATTAAATTAACAGGGACCTTTCATAATCTTTGTGTTCAGCAAAGCACTCTAGCATGGGGAGTGCTCCTTAAACACATAGTGTATATCGTTATATTAAATGTAATTCAAATTCCATTCTAACGCATTATATTGTAGTTATCATATTTTACATATTAGACATTTTCGACAGTGATGCCATTTATTACATATCTCAAATTAATTCTTACACTTACAAGAACATATTGACTGTATTATTTTGTGTGTGTGTATATATATATATATATCCCTTGTGATGTACTCAGAAATCTCGTATTTGGCCACCTAGCGGCGCCATCAGATTGTGTATGATTTGTGTGTTTTTCAATTGTCATTGCTGTGTGCATTTATTTTTTATTAATTATTTCTTTAAGTATTTGTGTTGTTTTTTTTGTGCCTTTGAATCCTCCTGTTGTCCTCGGGTTTCAAACACACACCTTGTTGTGCCAGCAGTGCACATGATATGTCTGTGTATGATTTAGAATTAGGTTTAGCGCCTACTATCTGCCACAAAGAGCTAACGATTTGGGTCATTCTGACCCAGAAGACATTACGAGGGTTTTATATATATATACAAAACTTTAAGTCTGAAACACTCTTCTAAGCAGTTCCGACAGTGATTTAAGATTATTATTATTATTATTATTATTATTATTATTATTATCATCATCATCATCATCGTTGTTTAATTAACAAATATAATTGATCAAAATCTCTGAGGATATACAATCAGTTTATATGTAAGAGCAGAGGGGAAGATATACATATCACAAACAAATACATGGGTGTTTATCTTGAGAACTGCATTACCATTGCCTTGAATGAAAATATCTATATTAACTTTAGGATTTATATTCCAGTTTTATTTTAGTGCAACAGGTCAACAGCTTGACCTGTTTTGGATGAACATAGGAACTGTCACAAATTTGTGGCAATACTTCATTCAGTGGTAGAAAATCATATGGCTTTTGCCTGGAGTTGACAAAGACTACTGTATCTCGCCAGTGTGCGCCCGGGAGAGACGTTAGGAGTTATCCAGCACACCCACACCAGGGGATAATTACAAATTGTGTTCACCTGGGGTGGTTTTTGCTTATTTAGGGCTGGGGTGGTTTGTTTTTCTTTTTGTTTGTGGGTTTTTGTTTATGTTGTTCGCCTTCATGTTGCGCAATGTATCATCAGGAGTCTATTTTTGTAACATTTTCTGTTTTATTTTTATTAAATACTTGGAGCAGTTTGTTCTTTCTTTCGCCGCCTACACTTGGTGCAAGTGTAGGGTCATCTCACCATGACACAAGGCAATTTCATGTCTTAACCCTCGTAATGTACTCCGGGTCAGAATGACCCAAATCACTAGCTCTTTGTGGCAGATAGAAGGCGCTAAAC
>JAODUG010004750.1:0-10383 GCA_027564795.1 Aphredoderus sayanus
GGGCTTATTCCTTCAGTGTCTTTGGTTTTCCATTCTCTGACTGATATCGAAATGGTTGGGGAATGGGTCTGGTGTCCCTGTGTAAATTTTTTATTTTTTTTCCCTCTCTTCAGGATGGTGGGAATGGGAATCCAGAGGTTTAGGCTTGGTTTTCTGTTTTCCCTGCTACATGATTGTGATTGGAGGGTTGGGATGATCAGTGTAGGATGATCATACTAACACATCAGGGAGGCCGTTTTTCCCAATCACGCCTCTCCAGGTATCTGCGTCATTGCCCACGTGCGCGCTCTCGCACTCTGAACTGTTGTTCGGTGCATATGCACAGACAACAGTCAGAGTCCCTCCCCCCACAATCCATAGGTGTAAGGAGGTGACCCTCCTGTCCACCGGGTTAAACTCCAGCGTAACAGCGCACAAGTTCCGGTTTCTTCCCCCACAGAGAGGTGACGTTTCATGTCCCGGAGGACATCACAAGGGATTATTGGCTATGTTACGATACATGGCTGGTTAGCGAGCAAGGATGGCTCGCTAACATATTCACCTGAGATGAGATCCTCTGATAAAACAGAAATGCACAATAAAGGAATTTAGTCCTTCATCAAACTTTATGAATAACTTTATGATAACATTTGAACAATGTACTTTACATTGTTCAAATGTTATCTATTCATAAAGTTGGTTTCCATCCAGTGTACACTGAACGCTTATCTGACGGTTGCTAAACTAACTAATCTAGCCTATCCTTATTTTAGCTTAGTTAGCTCCTTTATAGCTTCTAGCTTATGTTACCTTCAGCAGCGTGGCTGCTTTCTAACAGGGCAGAGGTAGAGAGACATGGAAAGGAGAAGAGATTATATTAAACTGGCTTTGAACAGACACACCTCCCTTTCCGGTTGGGTGTCCTAGCGGTGACGTGGTGAGCAGTGGTGGCGTTCTTTGACTCTGTGGAAATGACGTGGTCATCTGTTGGGTTGAGGCTTAGCCAAACCCTGCTTTCCTTCTGTCGACGCGGAGGCGTGGTTGGGTAGAGAGGTGGAGCTGGATTGGTAAATCGTCTGGCTCACGCCTGTAGATGACGTAGGTCTGCCATCTGGCGGTGAAGTCAGAAATCGCAGTTCTTCTACGAGGGTGAGCTGGACACACCCTCTTCGGTCACTGACTTCGTTGGAGGGCTGGTTCTTCTTTGATGAAACTTTGAAACATGGTCTTTTGTCTCTGATACTGAGTTAACGATGGACCACAGCTTTCTCGTTTGTGGAGGCTTCCATGTCTTTGGCTGGACGTCAGCTGGTTCTCAAGTCTGATGCTACAGCCACATTTATCAAAATAACCACAGTTAAAAGTGCATCAATTTGACATCAGACATGGGCATATGAACTCCTGCATGGACTCTATGCCTTAATTAGATTGGTAAGTATATATTTAATAGGTGTGTACATACATACTTATGCTATATAATATAGATCTATATGACATTACTATTCCAAAGTGTTTGTGACTTTAGAACAAAGTTTATTCACATTTAAAACCTGTATAAAGCTTTAGTTCTTGTCTTGAGTGTGACACAAAAATTATTCTCTTGGGCTGTGGCAGGATGTCATCAATTAATTGTCATTGCACATTCCACTAACATGGGTTGCAGAAAGTGAGAAACAGGATTAAGAAACATTTAACTAGGATTTGAGGTTATTCTTATCATTTGGTACACACAGTTAAACAGTGATATGAAACCAAACCACTTTGATTATTGTATACACATCTTTATTAATGATGAAGTAAAAGTGTAGGATTCTCCTGTAGTTCAGAATGGGTCTGTTTATCTAAGGTTGGGGGTTGTTAGGTCGTAAACCCACAGGGTGTGTGTGTGTGTGTGTGTCTCCAGTATGGGGGAGAAATATCCTGTTCAATGCTAAAATGTATGAGTTAGAATGAAATTGTTAAATGTGCGTGACCCTGGATCACTACAATAGGCTATGTGCTTGTGTATACCATATTTTCCAGACAATAAGTCGCACCAGAGTATAATGCTGGGTTCGCACCAGCCGATCCAACCGAATTACAAAATGCAAGAGACCACACACCTAACCATCGATAAAAATATGTTTTACTGTTTTGATCATTATGTGTGTGGAGGGCAATGATTTGGCCAAAACATCACACCACACACCAACCGATTCCATACACAGTCCAGAATTCCAAAACCACAAATCTCGCAAATCCCCCCGAGAAACATCTGACTTTAGTGTAAAGAAACATGGAGGATGAGCTTTTGGAATCATTTCTTCAGAACGTTATAAAGAAAAATTGAAAAGATCGTGGAGACAGCATGGAAAGGAAAATATTATCCCTACACAATCTGAATAAAATAGATACTTCTACTTTTACTGCAATTGGCTTCTGTTACTTTGATTAACGTCTGTAGGGGTTTCAGGTTAGGTATGCTTTAAAACTAATAATTGCCAACGGGACACCACTTGTTCAGATGTAGTCTAATAATCACTTAATATTTTACCAAGTGATCCACAGTGAACAAGACCTGCAGAGTGTGTAATAATGTCAATCAGTCATTCAAATCCAGCACCAAATCAGTTAAAATTATAACAAGGTGAGTTTATTATAAAACAAGTAAATACAGGTGGAGGTTATATATGGAGATATATCAGCACAAATAAATCACAATAGCAACAATAAAAACATTGAGGTAACTTCACATCAAGTGGTCATATAGAAAGTAATGGAACCATGAAAATGAGCTTATAGACCAATATCAAGACTGAACCGTATGTGATAAAGAACCAGAATTAATTGGACATGAGAAATTGCAAAATGCTGAGTCAGCGCAACCACTTCTATATCTGTCCTATCTGTTCTGTATCTACGGGGTTTAATATTAAGATTGGGAAAGTTCTAAGTTTGGGAACAATCAAAATTGAGTACAGGAAAGGATGAAAATTCTAGAGCAGCGGTTCAACACTGAATTGTCAATGAATTATTTTACCTTTTTGGAACAATGGCAAAAGTCACAGCTGGACAAACGTGATTGAGGGAATTCTCCTGAATCAGCTGATCGCTGGGGTAACCGTGTGGCTAGCTGGGGTCTCCCGTGACGCTCTTCCTGGCTGAGAGCCAGTTGGGTCAAACCATTCTGGTCCATGGCTGGTTGAGGCTTACGCCCTTCCGAACGACAGATGCTGTGGTCAGCGTGGACCACAATTGAGATGTCAGTAAGGAATGACTTTTCCATCAGTTCGGGTCCCTTTTCGCGGGTCTGTGCGTGCCCGCTCAGCTGTCTCTCAAAAGACGCAAAACCGAATTTTAATAATAAACGGCCATTGCCTGTTGCTCTAGACATTAGAGTTTATACTAGCAGGACCAAAACTTGAAAATACGAAAATTTCTCCAATAAAGTTAAAGGTGGTTAAGATACTGTAGTCTATAACTGATAATCAAATAAAAGTTGGCTGCTTTCCAGCCTGAAAATGAATGCGCTCCAATTAACTTACCACGAGGTGCGGCCTTTTTGTCTGTAAAATAATAGCAAATTAACACGTAAAGTAATACACGTAAAATACACAAGATTATATGAAATGACACCGGGTGAAGCGTTTCAGACTAGCTCCATCCTTTATACTAAGGTCAAAAGGGCAGAGGCCTTTGTCTTTACAAGGCGTGGACTTTGGAGAATGTTCTAACCTATTCCTTCCTATCGTTTCTGTAACTTTTAAACTAATTCCATCATGTCCATTTCGAAATATATATGTTGATGTGACATATAGTCACATCAACATCATGGTACACTTATTATATTGAAATAGAAACAGGGATTTTAGTAAGACCAAACATGATTGTACATTTCCTGGCTTATTGGGTTATTCATTTAGAATAACTAATAAGTTCTTACTTCTCTGGAGGTATTTATGTTCAGTATACAAACCAGATATTCTTACAGTTGATCAAATATGCAACTCATTGATACCAAACATCATACAGACCAATCCTACAAATATATCTGTTTTATCTGTTAAAGATTAAGGAGCAGAACTGGTCATCAGAAACATTTAAAGGTACATTCATTGGGACATTACTGTGTTCGCTAATACACAACATTATGGATAATTGTAAGGCACTTTCAATTTAAACATTTTCAACTAAGAAAGTTCAAAAGGGTTTTTTCTTTATTGCCTTGTCTTCTGAGATTCTAGTCTCTGAGCTTTAAGACAACAACCTCAGGGTCTGGTTTTCCTTAGCCTTTGGGTGTTTGTCACCAGTGGAAAGGGGGTTTGTCTGTTGAAGTTTTTTTGGAGGCATTCCTTAATGATAAGCTCACCGATTGTAAAGTTCTTCAAAGCAGTTTCTTGACAGGGGGACTGGTTTATAACGCTAGGCATGATAAGGATAACATGCTTCCATCGTAAATCTCTTCTACTATTTTCTTAGTGTAGGGATAGATGTTCAGGGGAGTGTTTGCTTCTTTACGACCTGGGGGCTTAAGGGTGTGGGGAAGAAACATACACACAGTCAAATTGTCCATACCTTAATAATTAATAAACATTAATCCACTTGGTGGCGTGGTTAGGGTTAGTACAGTCCTCAGGGTCAAAATGACCCAAATCGCTATCTTTTTGTGGAAGATAGAAGGCTCTAAACCTAATTCTACAGCTTACACAAATATATGTGGTGTGTGTTTGAAATCCAAAGACAACAGGAGGGTTAAAATGCACATAAAACAACACAAATACATAAATAAATAATTAATAAAGAAATAAATACACACAGCAATTACAATTAAAAGAACCATACAATCATACACCATCAGATAATGCCGCCTGGTGGTTCAAGACTATATTTTAAGGGCGTCACGAGGGTTAACTGTTGCTATGGCTTTAAGTCAGCGTAGCTCCCAATTGGCTATCGTCTTTCCCACATGATGCTCAACTGCCTGCAAACTCGGCCCTCCTCGGCGTTCCCAAGACACTACAGGATATCGGAACGTAAATATTGAACATGTTTAATATTTGCAATGTCGGATCGGAGAGGCCCTGATTGTTAAAACACGTTCTTAACATACCCCACACTACAGGATAATTGATCGGTAGAGCCATTAACAAATCAGGGCTATGCTGACCGGCATCGGAAAGGGGAAATATGGCACAGAATCGGGCCTATTATCCTGTAGTGTGAACCCGGCATAAGTCGCACTCAGCAAAAAAAACATATATAAGTCGCCATATATTTGGTGTATAAGTTGCATATAGCGCACCAATCCCTCAATCAGTTCATTTCAATTTAGAAGCTGTACCGTCTGCCTGAGGGTAACAGTTCGAACAGAGGGTGACCTGGATGAGAGATTCCTTCAGAATGTTCTGGATTTTTCTGAGACAGCGGGAACTGTGTAGTTATTCCAGTGTGAGGAGAGGGCAGCCAACGATCTTCTGTGCGATGTTGATGACCCTCTGGAGCACTTTCCTCTGAGCCACTGTGCAGCCGGTGTACCACACACACATGCAGTATGTCAAATGCTCTCTATGGAGGCTTGGTAGAAGGACACCAGCAGCCTCTGTGTGATGTTGTTCCTCCTGAGTACTCTCAGGAAATACAGTCTCTGCTGGGCCTTTTGTCCCCATTGATTATTAGTGGTTGAATGTTTGTTTTCTTTTTCTTGTAGTCTATAATGAGCGCCTTGGTTTTTATGGCGTTCAGAAGAAGGTTGTTATCACTGCACCACACTGTCAGCCGCTCCACCTCGTCCCTGTAGACAGACTTGTCCCCCCCCAGAGATGAGCCCCACCACCGTGGTGTCATCAGCAAACTTTACCATGGTGTTGATGTGGTGGGTAGGGGTACAGTCATATGTATAAAGGGAATAGAGCAGGGGGCTCAGTACACAGCCCTGGGGTGAGCCGGTGCATGGCTTAAGGCCTGTTTGTCCACTGTGACAGTGTCTATGCAATTCTTAATGTAGCATAATACACTGTCCGTGAACACCTCCAGGTTCTGATGTTCAAAGACCCCCCAGTTGGTTGGATGAAAGCAGTGCTGCAGCTGCTGAGAGACACCCTCAGGCCATGTTGCAACAGTCTTTTTGATAATGGGGGCTGTTTTCCTGCGTGGGGCATATGCAGGGATCAAAAATAGGAACATATGGGCTGACTGACCCAGATGTGGTAATGGTCTAGGCCCTGTAGCCTAATTTAATGTTGGAATAGACCTTGTCCAGTGTATTTGCTCCTCTTGTGGCACACTACATGCTGATAAAATTGAGGGAGTACTACCTAAAGATTTTAATCATACCTCCGTATGATTAAAATCACCTGCTATGATCAGAACACATATCCCGACGCACAACGTCTGCTGACTGCTAATGTTCCCATGCAAAAGTCCAATAGCTGATTTAGATCCGGGGGGATGTAAACAGCCGTTATGATGACCACAGTAAACTCTCTTGGGAGGTAAAAGGGCCTCCATTTAACAGTCACAAACTCCAAGTCTGGGGAGCAGTGTCTGTCTACAATTACTGTGTTTGTACACCAGCTGTGGTTTACATATACACAGAGTCCCCCACCTCTGCTCTTACCGGAGTCTACTGTTCTATCATGACGCTGAGCTGAGTAGCCTGCTAGCTCTATAGCAGAGTCCAAGATGGATGAACAAAGCCAGGTCTCCTTAATCAACAGAATGCAACTGTTTTCCACAGTGTTCTTTGCTGCAATCTGCAGGCACAATTCATCCATTTTATTTGCTAGGGATCTGGCATTCGTGAGGAACAAACAGGGGAGCCGTGTTTTGAATGGCTGCCTCCGTAGGCTAGCTAGCACTCCGGCCCTACAGCCTCGTTTTTGCCTCCTCTCTCTGCGCATTGCCTTCACCTTCTTCCCGCCGGGATGGTAATCCATGGAGAGCCGGTGCTCCTTGTTACTTCAGCTGGAATCTTGTGTATATGCAGAAACTCCGTTGTAACAGTGCGTCCGTAGCCTAGTCCAATTTTCAGGAGCTTATGCCGGCTGTTGGTGTTATTTGCCCCACAAGAACTACATAAAACAAAAAACTACACATACCTAATCAACATCACACCCCTGTCCCTGTTCCAACTGTACATGATTCCGGGGCTGTGTGCTGAGCAATGCTGCCATTCCTATGTTGAGGTGAACAACAAGGAACCACATTCCGCCTCCCTCCTTTTAATCTGAATGGCGAGGCTGAATGAATACGCAATATTAATGCCTTGAAATCACTGTCGAAAAACAATTTTAAAAAGGGCTTCTGGTTCAAACCGATATGGTTGCACCGCTGTGTCAGAAGAAGTGTTGTCTCTGACAGTAGCAGTAGCCTTACATCAGCACACTATGAGAAAGATGGGGCATGAACAGTGACTGTTAGATTTAAAGCAAAAATCACTGAAACCGACTTCTGACACAATTGGTGCTTTTCCACATAATCTATGTGGCATTTTCACTTAAGCATGTGTAACAATGGCCAGCAGGTAGCTGCGCAGTGATGAACCTCACTCTCCGACACCTCATGGGACGCTCTGGTGACACATGTTAGAGCACATTCGCTAGAGCCGGGTTCGAGTCCCGGTTGGAACGAGCCCAGTTAAACATGTCAAAATACATTGCCTTGAGACCTCAAGAAACTGCCAACATGTGGAAAGGGGCATGTCTTTTTTAATTTAATATTTTGTTTTTTCAGAAGATGTGGATGGCATGGATCTTTGAAATCCTAAAAGCACAGAGTCTTACAATTACTTACACAGTAACAATGTTGTCTGCATTTTATTCTGTGGAGCATAAAACATGGAGACTACATGCTACCCAGTTTTGAAAGCCTAGGTAGAGCCATAGACTGTATGGGTAGAGCGGAGTCAAAGCATCAAAGACATAATGCTTGAGTTAGTAGAATATAACTTCAGCAGAAAACAGGTCAGCAGACACAGTTCTTATGGTCATATAGAAGGTAGAAAGAAATACCCATGTATGCATAAATAAAGTTAACGTGAGCAGTTGGATTTTGTTTTGGCATTGGAATGTGTATAATCTTGCGATATCCTGATGCACAGTCGATCAGAATTGTGTTAATTACAGGTAGTCTACAGAATGCAGTGATCTCTGGAAAATTAAGTAATGCATGCACTAATGAGATGTTCATCCGCCATCATCACACATCTGAATCACAAATCTGTCTTTCTCTGTTGTACTGTAGTTTTTACCCTACCCTTTTAAAGTTTGGTGTTACAGATTTTTTTAGATTGCTTAAGGACGATTTTGAAGAGGCCTAATTTTGTCAAAACACTACACACAATTCACAGGACCATCCGCACAAGTAGTTGAACACCTCAGATCATTTGCCAAATGAAACACTTAATTCGAAAATATACAATAATTTGTAAAAACCCAATTTTGTCAAAATTTCTCCACAAAGTAAAATCAGTCAACATATGCATTTCATAATGTTACATTTTGCACTGAAAAGTATAACAGCACTGTCAAAAATGAAGAAAGACAACAAAAGAAAAAGAGAGTATGCTCGAAACGTTTAATAAAATGAAACAAAAAGTACAAAAATTTGATTTTTACTGTTATCCGACTGCGAGAACACAAAGTCAATCACGATAAACATAAACCCACAACTAAACACTAAACACCCCAGGCCTAAATACCCCTGCTACACCCCAGGTGAACCCAATCAATCCTCCACCCCAGTAAATAGTAAATAATGTTAACACAACAAAAATATTTGTGGATCAAAAAAGATAGAATGAATTACAGTACTAATAAACCCAAGCATAAGCTCTTCGCCGAGTTGGATTTGGCCTTACTGTAGTGCTTCATCCATATCACAGGCTATGTCCTCTCTCACAAGATGGAGAGGAAAGAATCTTCTTGGATGGTAAATCCATCTTTACACAGACTTTGCATCAGTTTGGTCGTATGCCTTCTCCATGGCTTGATTGAGGGGTATCCTGACTGGAGACCTACCATGCCATGCCAAAAATGTCCTCAATGGGGTTAAAGTAGGGAGAGTATGTGGTGGCCCACAGATTCACATATTTGTAAGGTTGTACAGGACCTATGTTGGCATGGTGGTGTAGGGCCCCATTCTGCATGACTGCAGTACACATTGTGATGTATTGTAGTACACCGTGATTTTACTCTGAATTCTTTACGATAATAGGGACCCTAGTTACTGTTACACATAAACAATTAGTAAACAATGCTTATTATAAAATCATAGATTTATTAAAGCATTCAAAAGTGATTAAACATGGCATGCATAATAAATGGTTATACTGTATAAATGTTGCATTATAATGATTATACCCTAAAAGACATAGAAAACTGTACAACATATTCACATGAGATTCTCTCATAATACAGAAATGCACAATAAAGGAAATGAATCCTTCATCAACCTTCAGCATTTGAACCATGTGAAAGTGTTTTTTTCATCCAGCTACACTGAACAGTGACCTGACTACCGCTAAATAACCAACCTACAGTAGCCTAGCCTTAGCTTAGCTTAGTTAGCTCCTTCTAGCCTATCCTATGTTATGCTAACTCCTAGCCTATGTTAACTTCACTCTGGCCTATGTTAGCTCCAGCCGCGTGGCTGCTAACAAGGCAGAGATAGATAGAGGGGGAAGGGAGAGGAAGTTACACCAGCTTTTGCATGTACTTATCAATTGCTCTTCCTGTTGGCTTAGTGTCTAGGCAGTGACGCGGTGTCTGGTCGATGACGTGGTGTCGAGGGCGTCTTTGGCTCCTTGGTGAGCATTGGGCGTCGTAGCTTGGTTTGGCTGGCTTGGCAAGGCGGATTTGGATTTCCACACCTGTGTCGTTTTGAGAGAGGGCCGTCAGGGTGGGGTTAAACAACCCCTGGCCTTCTCGATGTCGAAGGGGGGCGTTCGGCCTTCCACCTGTGGAAATGATTGTAAATGTAAAGTTGTAAATGATTACATTTTCCATTCTGGCTGGTTGCAGTGAGGGAGTCCTTTTGCAGAGTGAAGACAGCAACAACAGAACATAGGGAACACACCAGAACACAAGAGAGAGGGAGGGGGAGCGACCTCACCATATATACTGCCCCTTGGGGTCCCACCTCAGGCGTGCCTAAAGGGGGTGTGAATTTCTTATCTACATCTTTATCTGGATTAGGGGCTTGAAAACTTTTTTCTGGGTTAAACCAACTTTACGATATTCAAATGCTCCAGAAAAAGTCAAATAAACAATCACAGTTAAAAGGGAATCAGTTTTACATCAGACATGGCACCCTAAGGTTATGGTATGGTTTAACCCTCGTTATGTACTCTGGGTCAAAATGACCCAAATCACTAGCTATTTGTGGCAGATAGAGGGCGCTAAACCTAATTCTACAGCTTACACACAC
>JAODUG010004751.1:0-10383 GCA_027564795.1 Aphredoderus sayanus
CACACCATGCTAGCCCCACAGCATGCTAGCGCCACACCATGCTAGCACCATGCCATGCTAGCCCCACACCATGCTAGCGCCACACCATGCTAGCCCCACAGCATGCTAGCCCCACACCATGCTAGCGCCACACCATGCTAGCGCCAGGACCTTCCTCTCTGTCCTGACATGCTAGCGTTGTGTTCATTTGTTGTTTTTGGCTAGCTGAAGCAGGGCTACTGGGCTAGGCGCCGCGGTGTGTTCAGTGAAAGCATCTCGTGTGTCTGTGGGCCGTTAGAGACGACCAGCTTAATGCCATTCTGTAACATGCAGCGCGCTCGTTAGCAATGAATTATTCAGGTGGGCTAGTGAATGATGCCGTTATTATGATGCTAATGCTACACCCGGCACATTTGTTTCCCAGGTCACCTCGTTGGTTGCCGATGAAATTAAGGCCAATGGGCATTCAGAAACCCTTTTGGAGCCCAGGTGGGAGGTCTTTGGGATAAATGTTTGCCTCTGCTGGAGAAATAATTTACTTTTTAGCTGAATGCAGGCAGGAATTCAGTCCCTGGAAGCGATCGCTTTATCTTCTCGTGGGGGTTAGCGACACAATGAAGAGTTGGAGCCACTTAATCTCAGGGGGCTCCAGGCATATCGTGCTTTCACAGGCAGTACAGCCTAACCTGATGATAAGTTGTGACAACCTATTATTGGGCATGAATCCCTGGTAATGTGACCATACAGTACAAGCATGATGCTTGGTGTGAACGTTATACCACTCAGTAGAACCAGAATAGCTAACAGTGTGGAGGGAGAGGATAAGCCACACCCCCAGGGCCAATGGAAGAGGTAACAGGAAGCAAACAAATTTCCCCAACCTGCCGTTGTTTGTGAGTTACGGCTGGAGAAGCCACAGCTTCCCTGTTCCTTAGCCCCAATACGTCTCACTTTGTGTACGCCAGGGGATACCCCGGGAACCGTCCCCAAGCCGCTCTGCTCTTGCTCCTCCTGCATATTTACGCTCTGCCCTGGGGCTGCAGCCCACATTAAACACCTCCCGTGCCCAGACATCCAGCCCGCTGAGAGACTGATTATAGGTGCCATCACGCTGTTCTGCTGCAGTGTGTATGCAGACACACACACACATGCTGTTCCTACATGTATGTACTGTCCACAGTGACGTGTATGCTTATGTTGTAAGCCTACAACCAGGGATGTCTTATTAAAGATGTTATTATGTTCTACTCAGCTGTGATGTGGCTGGTTGAACATACAGGATCATTTATATGTAAAAACTACAATCTGTCATGAATCCATGCAACTCGTCATTAATCTTTTGTCCCATGAGGTAACAAATGAATCACCTTTCCATGGATGCACATCCAGATATAGCTCTGTGTATTAGCCACAGTGGCAGTGATGCTACTGACCAATAAGAGGCAGGTGATGATAGCACAATGCAAAATGGAAATGAATGCAAAAATAAAGTGTTAAACTATCAGTCATTGCTTATTGAAGCATTTTACAACTTTGAAGTAAAATCATTATTAAATGTATGGGTGTATGGGTGGGATGACATGCAGAGTCCCAGACAAACAAAACAAAAGAACCCAGCATCATTTGGGTTGTCGGGTCCTCAGACAAAGGAGTTCTGTTGAGCACTGTGATAACTGTCGACCCACACACTCCACAACACACCCATTGCATCAGTTAAGCCCTTAAGTGCCTGAAGAGAGGCTGTTGCAGAACTGTAAACTAAACCAGCATTGTGAAAATGAAATTATGAAAAGGTCTATTTACCTTGTAAAAGGTGATGACCTCCGGCTCCTCAGCTCCTATTGTCCTCTTCCTCTCCTGTATGTCTTGTGTGCTGCCCCTGCAGATGACCAGACTTAAGGAGGGGGGGGGGGTCGGCTGGCTGAGGGAGTGGTGGGGGGGCGGTTGTAAGGCTCATGTAGAATAGGAAGCCCTGCACACAGTATTGTTCAGGGAGGGGAAAGTGTGTGATTGAGGTAGCTGAGCTTTTAGATTGTATTCATTAACACACATGCTGTGCCAAAAAATGTGTAAAGTCACTTGTGTAAATTCAATAAAGCCCAGAAGAATTGGAAGCCTTGGTAACTATTTCTGAGGAAAATAATGTGGAACTAGACTGATAATGATGAATGAATAATATAATGCATATTTTCGAGCTCATGGTTGAAATATCTAAGAACATTGACGGAAGATGCTCTCCAGTGTGCGAGTCATGTAGGCTGTTTATTCAGACATCTCTGAAGCTATTCCCCCCTCCCTTCCTTGTCTGGCCAATGGGTTTCCACCATCACACCTGCTCATGTATGGCCAACAGAGCAGTAACTTACTTACAGAGCAGATTTACGTGAGCCTGAACTCTGAGTGAGGTCATGGGTGTGAGCGCATCGATGTGTTGACTGCTGTTGTCCTCATGAGCATTGCTGTCCCAGTGAAGGGTTGCAGCCAGTAAACAAGCGTGTAGGATGCAGTTCTGTTCATTCCCACCAGGTGGCCGGTTCCAAAAACAGGATATAATGTATTACTTCTCTCAAAGACCATCATTGTTTTCCTCAAGGTCAACTTATCAATAGCTAATTTCAGTCAATCTAATAAGTGTAATGTAGTTGGTTTCTAATAAAGGCCCTTCCAGACATGTCCTGCACTCACTGCAGGCCGTCGTGCAGTGCAGGGAGGGAGGGTGCCTTCTAAGCGACTTAACTAAACATTGAAGCAGTGGCATATGGTTTGCTTTTATGCAGTAAACACTTCCAGCGTGTAAAGCTTCTTTATTGCTTAGCCCTCCTGCTGTCATACGGGTCAAACTGACCCAACTCACTAACTATTTGTGCCAGCAGAGGGTGCCAACCACAACACTTACATATGACGTGCCATGGTTGGCGCCATCTGCTGGTAATGCGTTTGAAACCCGAGGACAACAGCAGGATTAAATAAAGTTCTAGATAGAAATCTGATAGCCCATCTGAGAAAAGAAGACGCTTTTACATCGATATTGTTCAAATGTTTAAACACGGCAGTTGGAAACTCCAAGATGTGGCATTTCCTCCTGTCTCCATACAACTTGTGTTAAATAATTGTTGGAATTCAGACACACACAATATCAGATTTTCTTCCGTGTTGTCTTCCGTGTCCGGCTGGCTGCCTCGTTCCTATTGGCCACGAGGGTGTTCTCTAACGTAATGGAGGTAAAGCCATAAACATCTATTTAGAAAACCGCCTGTTGGTATTTGGTATTGGATGCCTTTGCATATGTTTATATTCCATCCCATATACATTGTGTTGCATGTAAAGGCCAAAGCCCCAAGCTAAACGTAAAAGGATGCAGCACCAGTGGTGCTGATGAAAGTGTGCGTGGAAGGTGAACACATCCCAGAGTTGAGACACGTCCCAGAGTTGAGACACGTCCCAGAGTTGAGACACGTCCCTGAGTTGAGACGTGTCCCAGAGTTGAGACACCTCCCAGAGTTGAGACACATCCCAGAGTTGAGACACATCCCAGAGTTGAGACACATCCCCACTGTGAATGAGCAGAAAGATGGCATTTTCTGTTGAAGCGGTTAGCCAGTGAAAGGAGGGCCGTTGTTATGGTGACAAGTGGTAAAAGGCCACTTTGTAAAGGATGCGAAGACGCGCTGACACTTGGAATGATGTCTGCTGGAGGAAGTGGACGCCTCTCGGCTCCATAGCAACCCAGTGTGTGTGTGTGTGTGTGTGTGTGTGTGTGTGTCTCTGGTGAGGCATGAATTCATAATTGACAATGTTCTCTTCCAACAGTGTGTGTTCTTCCGCGTAAACAAGAAATTATCTTAGTTTTGGATTGCATGCATGTGCAGTTAGTGACTCATAATCACTTGTAATTGATTCGGCAAGTTTACTTTTTCTTAATAATATTAATAATGAATGAATTATGATGCTGCTTATCCAGACTTGTTAATTGTTTGACAGCGCATCGTAAGGGCACTTTGCAAGCCACCATCCGTCATCTTTCTGGGAGTTATGAGGCTGATATTATCATGTCCTGACGTGGATCGTTTCTCATTAGATATCAGAGACCAAACACAATGTCCTTGCACTTTACCTAAAACATTAACCAAGAGGATAATGAGCAATTAAATATCTATTACTTCTTGAAATTTTTAACATAACTTGCTATTTATTTGCAGGACTCAAATGGAGGCAAAAATGTAATAAATTTGTGGAGCTTTTCTATTTTTTTTATTTTAATACAGTAGGAATCAAAAAAAAATTTTTTACTTCTTCTTTGTGATCTGAAGTCACTATTTTCCGCTACTTTCCTACCAAGTGAAACCCCTAGAAACACTGAAGACAGAAGGTTTAAAATTAAGAAAGTGGTCTAGGGTCCACTGTAGGTTCTTTGTATATATATAATAAACACCTCCATTTCCACTATTGCTGCGCTGAAGATCTCACCCACGAGGATGTGATTGGAGCAGGGCATACTGTAGTGAGGAGGGTGGAGGGATATTGCTGCTGCTGTGGAGCATAAACGTGGAATGGTTGGGTTCAGTGTCCGTGGCACATCGGAGATATCGGCACTGAGCTGTCTGTCAACTGAAACCAGCCACTTCGACTTGTCTTGGCGCTATGGGTAATCTGGTCCAGCATGCTCATGTTCCAGCCTCTGGTACATTCCATGTAGCAGAAGAAAGATCAGCATACATTGGCACAAGCTCTGACCACTCCCTGTCCCACCATGGGTCTCATGTCAACATCACCTCCTGAGCTAAGGTCCTAGTGATCTAGACACATATAAACTACAGTCCTAGTGACCTACACACACATAAACTAGGGTTCTAGTGACCTACACACATATCCTAGGGTTCTAGTGACCTACACACACATAACCTAGGGTTCTAGTGACCTCTGCCCCTCTAAACTAGGGTTCTAGTGACCGGACACCCCTCGTAAATAGAGTTCTAATGACCTCTGCCCCTCTAAACTAGGGTTCCAGTGACCTATACACCTCTAGGGTTCTAGTGACATAGATCCCTCTAAGATAGGGTTCTAATGACCTATACACCTCTAAAATAGGGTTATAGTGACATAGATCACTCTAAGATAGGTTTCTAATTACCTTTACACCTCTAAGTTATGGTTCCAATGACATACTGTAGACCCCTCCAAGATAGGGTACAGTTTTGTGCTTTACATGCATTTTTAATGAATTTAAGTTTAAACTGAAAATTAGTTGTTTACTTGTTTATTTTCCACACAGTGAATGTATGTATACTGCAGCAGATTGTACCTGGACTTCTGGTTACAACAGAAAAGGGCTAATGTTTTCATGTTAATGTTTTATTATTTATTATGAATAAGTATATAAGTATATCCTTAAACACATTACATTGTACTAGGTGGACCCTAGGTTTGGTTTAAAAAGCAATGCATTCTAATGCAATGGAAAGATTTGGCTCAGTAAGATAAGAATGCATTACTACTGATAGTGCTGACAGTAGTTTATATTAGATCAAGCACCAGTGTAAGATTTCCATTAGGGCATTTTCCTTCCACTTCTACGTCTAATGCATTCCAGAAGGACTGAGTAATTAAAAGCATGACAACCAACCCCTTAGTGAACACTGAGGCGGTCCACAGATGATGGTTCTAAGAAGTGTCTCTGCTGCTGGCGGTAGCCACTTCTCGTATGGGTTTTGGATGTGACTAGACAGCTCATTTATTAACTGTAAACTGTCCCTGACATACATCACCTGCTGTCTAGAACTGTAACGAATGGTCTTTGTTGATTTATATTTTACATATTTTCATGACAAATTGTCTAGATATGAACATTTTCCAAAGAAAAGCGTTAAAAATGAAGCTTGGGAAATGAAAGCATTATTGTTTTTACATGACTGACATAACTGACAAACAGGAAAATAGGAAAGTGCATGATCTAATGAATGCAGACTAAAACAAAATGTTATTAGCTGAAATGTGCATCTGAAGAAGTATCCATTCAAACAATAAACACCCTCCATGCGTTTGATTTAAGCGAACGAGCTGTCTAGGATATTTATTCAGCATTGTGAATGAGTGCCAGGCCCTTTCACTAGAAGCCAAGCTAATTGCGAATGAAACCCAAACCTTTCAAATATATTACTGACTAAGTGTGTCACAGGTCGTTCTACAATCATGGCCACTTCTGCTCTCACACAGAGACCTAATCAGTGATTTTCGGCAAAGCTAATATAAACACTTCAACACGGCCTCTTTCTATCCCATCTTCACCCTGAACGCTCACAGGTCCCAGAGGAGGAGTGAACCTCTCTCTGGATGTAGAGATGCTTGCTGTCCCACACGTGACAGAACATGAAATTGTTGGATGTCTTTTTATACAATGTGAAACAATGTATATTCACATCCTGTTGGCAATGAGAACATAACATAATCTGTATTCATGGCCACAGAAAGAAATCTCATTATTTCTCTCGGTAAGGCACGAATTCAAAAGGAGCTATGTTCTGGTGTTATTAAGTAAACACATCCTGAAAACGCAGTTATATATTTTTCTCATGCAAAGATGAAATTGTGCCTTGACCAGTTCTGGGTCACAGTTAATATCCTTTCTTTGTGCTATTGTTATTGAACCAAGTAGAGGAATGCTGAAAAAGAACATTATTTCCCATGTGTCTACTCTTATTAATTTATAGTTTACTTAGATGATAGGGTGTACGTCAGGTAAATGTCACATGTCAGATGTCTTAGCCACTAGTCACACTCCTCTCTCATCTATCGACTGCACAGAAATCCAGACATTTGTTATTGTAATTTAAGTGACTTCATATTTTAACGCGTGTTGTCCTCAGGGTCAAACTGACCCAAATCACTACCTCTTTGTTGCAGATAGAGGGCGCTAAACCTAATTCTCCACTGCAGTGCTGGCACAACAAGGTGTGAGTTTGAAACCTGAAGACAACAGGAGAGTTAAAAGGCACATAAAACAACACAAATGCATAAAGAAATATTTCATAAAGAAATAAATACACACAGCAATGACAATATATATTTGTAGGGCGTCACGAGGGTTAAAAGAGGTCATGATGTAATGACCTGGAAAGATTTGAGTTAGGATTATTACTCTTGCTGAGTTTACTACCCATTTAAATATCTACTATATGTAATTGGTAGAACTGCTAGAAATCAGTCACAAAAAGTAAAATAAATCTCTGCATTCTAGTGTATTTTATTATTTTGAAATATACTTTACTACATAGCTTTTACTGTTATGTATGTGAATATAGAAGTAGTGGGTGGGTACAATGTATTACAAGGAGCAGGTAGGCATTTTGCTCAAGGATGCTTACAGGTAGGTCAGACTTGTTTGGGATCAAACCCACAACCCTTTGGTTGGGTACAGGTTGACCACCCAAGAGTCCAGGAGATATGAGCTCCAGGACATATGAGGTCTAGGTGATATGAGCTCCAGGACATATGAGGTCTAGGTGATATGAGCTCCAGGACATATGAGGTCTAGGTGATATGAGCTCCAGGACATATGAGGTCTAGATGATAGTTGTGTGGTGTTCAGGTTATGAGCAGCTGTTCATGCCTGAGAGGCTTTTCACTTTGCATTGTTGCTCTTTCTCTGGATGCTAACTGGTTAGCGTGGATGCTCTCCCTGCCCCGCTGGAGCCTGGATGCAGCGTGGGGTGATGGCTCACAGCAGAAACACGGGCTTCCTGCTGCCTGCCAAGGCCGGGACATCAAGAGTCCACATGATACCATGTTTCCGTAGTACAACCAGGCTCTCAGCACCCTCTCACACACACACATGCCTGGGAACACATGCAAACCAAACGTGAATGAATGGGCTGAATGCATTTCAGGCCCCCAACCGCTGCACAATTCAAGAAGCTCAGCATATTTTAAAGAGTAGAAGAATCAAAAGAGGCGGCCTGCCTTGGGGTGAATGGTGATGCAAGACGGCTTGAAAATATAAACTCCCCAAAACAAAATGTTCTTCTTGAATCCTGTGTCTGCAGAACATACTGTTTATACAATCCCTGTCCAATCCTTTTGACTGTAGCCATTATATCCAACTTCACCTACAATAGATAGTTGTAGTCTTTCCCTCAGTCTTCCACCAGGGAGACCAGCAGGTCTTCCACCAGGGAGACCAGCAGGAAGACCAGCAGGGAGACCAGCAGGTCTTCCAGCAGGTCTTCCAGCAGGTCTTCCAGCAGCTGGTCTTCCACCAGCAGGTCTTCCACCAGCAGGTCTTCCACCAGGGAGACCTGCATGTTTTAATGTGCTCTTTATGAGTGTACATTGTAGCACTTTGAGATTTGTTCAAATGAAACGTGCTTTACAAATTAAATGTATTATTATATTATTATTATTACTGGTGTACTCTGACTAGCCAGTTATGTAAGGCAGGCAGTTTTTACAATAAAGGTGAATGTCTTTCATTAAGAAGCTTACGGCTAACATGCTAATGTGCTTAAAGACGCCACATCTGCATCTGTAAATGTGAAGAGACAAACACAGAGGCTTCTCCTGCCCAGTGGTTCAGTTGTGAGAACAGATAAATCTGTCCCAGCCAAGTGCGGCAAAGGACCCCACAAAGCAGAACTCATTTCCAGTCAGCAGGTTTGTTTGTCTTCCCAGAGTAGTTCTGACTGTGGCTGCTTGCAGATGCAGTGCTTCCAGAAGGCAACAAATACCCCCTGCAATTCCTTCCTCCCACGACTGCAAGGATCATTAGCAAAACGCTGCTACCAATGACTGGTTAACAGTGTTGCACTCTGAGGGGGGAATGTCTTGAAACATTACTTATCCCAGGATCAATTTTGCGTGTGATTAAACACGGTTAACTAATTATGGCGACAGCATGAGTTATTATTACGTGGAAATTATAAAATGGTGTGTAATACATCGACTGTGATTTATTTTGAGTAAGATCGTTTGGGGGCTGGAATAGAAAAATGGTATTAGCGAATGCAAAACTATTAATGTTTTCCTAATGAACATCTTAGCGAAGAGCATCGCTCACATCTCATTAATGTTGCATGACACCGGTAGAGAACAGGGCACATAAACACCCGGGAAAATGACTTGAAACAAACGTTAGCTATGTCAGTTCCCTGGTAAAGGTACCTACGGTATTAATAAAAACAAACAACAATAACACAAACATTTTTAGGCAAAGTTTTTCTGCAAGCCTTTCCAGGATTGTCAGTTAAGAATGGTCTGGTTTCATAGTGTATGTTAAGGGGTAACTTGGCATAGTGACGGCACCATCTGCTTACAGAACTGCACTCTTGTTTTCTTGATAATTAAGCTTTCAAATTGCTTCCCCTTTCCAGAAGACCATCGATTTGTACATTTGTACATGTTGAGACCACCTCACCCTGCTCACCAGCTATAGGAGGCGCTATAACACTTAATCCAACCTAAAATATTCAAATAAAATAAAGTTCCCACTGTAATAGGGACGCTCCTCTAACTCTGACAGAGGTGCCTGCGTTTAAATTAATATGTAAATAATTTGTTCCAACCTTAATATTGTCTGTGGATGATGTGTTGTAGCATCTGTACACTTGGTTGCTGCTGTTTCATTGTAATGTGATATGTTACATACACCATGACTTGTTATATGGTATGATAGCATGTGATCATATCATGAGGTGAGTCATGTGAAGACGGACATGTGTATGTGTTCACATTACTGTACCATTGCTGCCATATCGCTCAACAGTGTCATGTTAGGCCTCTGCTCTGTTTCAGTCCAGTTGCACTGGGCTTGGTGCTGCCCAATACATACTTGCAGTAAAATAAATTTGAAGAGCTACGGTTGTACCATAGAAAGGCAACCCTTTGCCGCTTTAATTGTTTAGCTGTGTTATTAAGAAGTAAAATGCAAAATGGTTTTGTTCCTCATGATATCTTGGCATAATCTGAATTAGCGATTCCTGTTTAATTGGCAATGGCTCCACAGGAAGTCTGTAGGTGTGTTATTCTGGGCCTCACGGCTGATTGAAATGGCTCTCTCCCACTGAGTCATGTTAACATTGTCTAATGAGCTCTTCCCGTAGTTTGTGAGGATTTCTATATTGAGAATCTCCAACAAGTGGCAAAACATGTACTGTACATGTGGCCACCCCCCCTGCTTGTTAAGTACACCGCTGTAGAATACTGCTTATGGGAGCTGAGAGTTATGTACTGCTCCCTCCATACACACACTGTACGTGTTGTAGTCCCGCTTGCTAGTAATATACAGGTTTTATAGCAAATATAGACAGGATAGCCTCTGCACTGCATGAACATCAGATTAACCCTCGTAATGTACTCGTAATATAGTATTTGGCCACACGGCGGCGCCATCTGATTGTGTATGATTTGTGTGTT
>JAODUG010004752.1:0-10383 GCA_027564795.1 Aphredoderus sayanus
GACCCAAATCACTAGCTCTTTGTGGCAGATAGAAGGCGCTAAACCTAATTCTGCAGCTTACACAGACATATGATGTGGACTGCTGGCACAATAAGGTGTGTGTTTGAAACCCGAGGACAATAAGAGGGTTAAAAGGCACAAAAAACAACATAAATACATAAATAAATAATTAATTTATAAATAAATACACACAGCAATGCCAATTGAAAAACACAAATCATACACAATCAGATGGCGCCGCCGTGTGGCCAAATGCGAAATTTCTGAGTACATTACGAGGGTTAATCACTTTTGAGTGCTTTAATAAATCTATGATTTTATAATAAGCAGTGATTGCTATTGTTTATGTTTAAAAGAAATTTGGGTCCCTATAATGTAAAGAATTTATAAATTCAGATTTATGATTGATTTGATAACAGCATATTTTGAAACATTATTAATGTATTAATAATCCTAAAGGCAACTCAACTCCTTGTGTCCAAGTACACTAAATAGTTAGTGGTGCCCCTTTTATACATAATAATTATGAAATATTAATTATGAAAATATTACTTTTCACACATTTTTACAAATTTAATAAAACCCAAAATTCGTATGTAGGTTCACTACACCTGCATGGCAGAAAAGGGGTGTGAAGTTCAGATTAAGCTTGTAACCTGAACCAAGGATACACAAGCACGGTATTAGTTAATGAATGAAAGTATAGGCAGATTGCAGCTGTCCACACACGCTATGGTAGGATTAAGAGGCTGTCGCTTTGGGATATCGCAGTATTGTCAGAAATGGACAGACACAAGTATTTACTGTCACAACACAGCTTAACAACACAAATATATAGGGGAGACATACAACCAGGGTCTTCATTTATATAGGTTGCTATGCACCAGAATGTTGCGTAAACTGTGGTGATATATGCTTCTGCATCTTTCAACTTGAAGGAACCAGATTTGATTATTCAATTAGTAATACTTATCCAACATTTGCAATATGCAATATACATAACACTGTACTCAAATGTCGGGATCTTTAACCCATCTCTTGTCCTTAATAATATATTTGGCCACCCGGCGGCACCATCTGATTGTGTATGATTTTTAATTGTCATTGCTGTGTGTATTTATTTATTTATTTATTAATTATTTATTTATGTATTTGTTTTTTTTGTTTGTGCATTGTAACCCTCAGGTTTCAAACACACACCTTGTTGTGGCAGCAGTGCATATCGTGTGTGTGTAAGCTGTAGAATTAGGTTTAGTGCCTTCTATCTGCCACAAAGAGCTAGTGATTTGGGTCATTTTGACCTGAAGGACATCATGAGGGTTAACAACTAACATGCTTTTATCCCCAGCAGGGTGCACATACTGTAGATTAGTGATTTTGACGTAAATAGTATGTATCTAATAATGTTTTTGATTAAAAATAAAACCTATTTTAAAAATGCTTTTGTTCACATTACCCTCTTATGTTGTTTAATCACAGAATACAGTCTATATTTGTATCATTGCTATACTGTAGCCTACTATAAGTGGGTCATAATTTAATGACCACATGGTTCTGTGATAAGGCAGCTACATGCAGCTCCAGCTCCTCGCCTACACACGTTGCTATGGTGGGTGCTTTCTGCCAACGCTAGGCTTAGCAGGGCAAGGAGAAGCAGTTTACCCTTACCTCGCATCCAGTACATCTGCATTTTTGAAAGAGATTGATAGTTTCTCTGCAGACAACTTGAGGACGAGTGCATGTAAGAACGGCTCCCGACTACACAGTGTGGACCTTCTACATGGCCTCACAACTCTGTGATAACCTGTAGCTAGGGGACAATATTTATACATTAGGGGAATACTGGATTTGGTTGGGACATTGCTTGATTCTATCCCTTAACTCTCCTGTTGTCTTTATTGTATTGTATTGTGCCACCAGATGGCGCCACCTGATTGTGTCTGATTGTGCCATTCTCTATAGTGTCAATGCTGTGTGTATTTCTTTAATTATTTCTTTATGTATTTGTTTGTTTTTACGTGCCTTTTAATCCTCCTGTTAAAATGAGTTATTTCTTGATTTACACGAGGGAGGCGACAAATTTGCAACTTTATGTATTCAATAGCATAATTTAAATTAGATGAACAGGGAAAACAGTATAATAGCATAATTATGAATGCCACATAGCAGCAAGGATGTTTTCATGAGGCCCTCCCCCACCACCGACAAACTAGTTTCACTAAGTAGGAAGGGCTTGCGCTTGCCATGAGTTATGATTTGATTCTGATCATACATGTTAAGTGCCCCTTTCAGGAATAAGCAATAGGCTACATAAAGCGACGAGTAAGACGAGTGTTTTTTTGTTCAGCGTCAGATTTGTGAAGGTGTTGCGAAGGAGCATTCCCTTTTTGTCGTCCAAAGTCCAAAGATGGTTCCATCATGTTTTGTTGTTTTTTGTTGTATCACGTAAATTAGTACAATAAACATTTATATTGAAATTCGTGATTATAATTTCATCCAGAATCATGCAGCCCTATTGGATAGTCAGAAGAGCCCCCACAAACACAAATCAGTGTTTCAAAAACATATTTCAAATGAAAGCGCTAGTGTCTGGTTAGTACAGTACAGATAAAAATAGACAAATTAAAACAATTCTGCACATACCCCCCAAGCCTTCTGTGTGTGTGAGAGAGAGAGAGAGAGAGAGACAGAGAGAGAAGACGTTAATCTCCAAACAAATTAGAAAGAAAAGCCATGGATTTCAACAAGTCAAACAGCAATATGGGTTGATTAGCCAGATTCACTCTGCCTAAATCTCTCTCTCTTGGCATAACATGACGGCCGAACTAAACTCAAATACAGAGAAAAAAAAGATTATTGCAGCTTGAGACTTCATCCATGTATAATTAGAGGAACGTCAGAGTTCACTGGACGATTCTGTCCCAAAATAGGATTCCCATAATCTGGAAAATTCACAATTGTGTAAGGTTTTGTTTATTATACTGTATATAGAAACTAAGTTCTGTGAAAAAACTGAGAAATGGGTATGTGCATGTGTTTTTGATGGACTTAATTAATGGACCATTTTATTAAGTCACACCATATTTAAACATGCACACACACAGCTGTGTTTCTTATGACATGATGACTTGTAGATTCACTATCAATCAAAAGTTTTTAAAAGAAAATGGGTTGTAGAAAAAACACATGGCACACACATACAGATTGTTGTGCCTTTTAACCCTCCTGTTGGCCTCGCGTTTCAAACGCACACCTTGTTGTGCCAGCAGTGCACATCACATGTCTGTGTAAGCTGTAGCATTAGAATGGGTGCCTTCTATCTGCTGTAGCTGTAGAAAATAAGCTGTTCTTGTGGAGAGATCAGAAAGGGGACAGATATTTTGAAAGCTTGGTTCTGTCTTGCCCTTGGCTTTAGTCCAGGGCAAGTGATGTCCATGGCCTCTTCATTTCAAACTCACAGATAATAAGAGAAGTTACTCTAGCTGTGTCCAGTCCAGGTGGTCCTTGTACATCTCTGGGAGGAAGAACATCAGAGTTATGCAGCAGCTGGAATCAGGTCCCAATTGAGTCTGGTTTATGCTTGGCAACAACACCAGGTTCCAGAGCATTAACGCTGTAAAACAGAAAAATAGACAACATTTTGGAACATTGCATAGCAGATTTAATATTTAGATAACAACAATAAACTAAAGCAATAAAATGATAAGGAAGTGATGGCACTGCTTGATAATGTGGCAGTGGTCTAAAGTATGGACTCAGGTGTTGTTGCCAGTCATTACATTTCACCAGCACAGTACCATCCTCCACACCAGCTGGTCATAATCTCTCACACACTTTGTATGACTGGTCATCCTGTATTTTATTATCAAACTGAATGACCCTCACCTTTGTGAGGACTGTATGCATAATAACACACACCTGGATGAGTGACCGGTCATTCAGGTAGCTCATTATCATAATAACGTTTGTGAAGACAATGTAAGCAGTATAGCTATGCATTACCACACACACCTGCACATAGCTACCCAACGATCAGGAAATGTCAGCTTGCTGGTAAGCTAGCAGTGTTACCTAGCTAGCTAACGTTAACAGTAGTGTCAGTAGTTACAGCTAGATAACTAGCAATGTAAATAACTTTCTGAAAAGAAATCAACTGTAGCTATTTAGAAAACACACTGGAACGCTGGGGATGGATGAAGCTAGTGCCAAGGAGAGAGATATTTGCTGCAGTGTTTTATTTGCCCAGCAACTTCCACACTGAAAAAAAAAAACATTTCAATATTTTCTGTAATAAAGGAGGTAGTAGTAGTAACTCAGTTAGTAACTCAGGTTTAAATGGGTTCATGTTCTTGAATGAATAGTACCCTGAGATAATTATTAGTAGCTAAGTGTCTACAAAATGTCATTAGCAGTTCGACTTTTCTACGACATGGTGCTGTGCATACCCATGGTCGGAGGTATGCGTAAATGTACACGCATTCTACCAACTGATTAATCTCTCTCTACTCTTCGTGTAGAAACGATCATACGCATGGTTTATTAACCCATATATCTGTTCATACGCAACATTTATAAATGAGGGACCTGGAGTTTTCTCAGCCTCCAGCCAATGAGACTTCAGTTTCCAAAATTACTTGAACATCTAGGTTTAAACAAGACAGCACGATACAACATGAGTCACCGCAATAAGTGACCAAGATGTTGGTTTGTGACAAGTTTGTGGTCATTTTGCATTCCTCCTTATTTGTTACTAAGTGGGATGCATAATGTCTATATATATTACAACTGGAAGGCAAAATGTTAAAGGAAAATGTAATAATTATAGGGTGCATCTCTCTGTCCACCTGTCTCTCTGTCTATCTAGCTGATTCTATCCTGACCTCTTGTATGTCTGTGCATGTACAGGAATCATACGGACAGCATTACCAAACATGGACCGGGAGGCTCGTCAGGAATACAATGTAGTGATCCAGGCTAAAGACATGGGGGGGCACATGGGGGGTCTGTCAGGGACCACCCAGGTCAAAATCACTCTGGCTGATGTTAACGACAACCCCCCCAAGTTCCCCCAGAGTAAGTCACCTGTCTGTCTCATACACATGCATTTGAATGTATGGTATCTTACACAAAACACACACGCACAGCTAGAAAGCGAAATTATGATTTACAAGCAATGAAGTTAAATGTTATTAAAGAAGTTAAGAATAGTCCCATTTTAGGTAAGGTATTTCCACTTCAAGCTTACAATCTACAGTAAGCAGTATTACGCATTGTCACGGCATCCAAAGTCATCTAGCCATGACAAAGAGTGAGTAAACCTTTCATTTTCCAGGAGAAAGCCAAGCAACTCTATATAAAATTAGATAATCAGCCAGATGTATAGCCAGAATGGAACAAGTCTGGTTTCATAACCACATTGATTTGGCTCTGAGATTAGCAGTTGAATCAGGCTCCTAAAATAGAATTGCTGTTTTATTTTATTTTACATACTGTATACTATTTGGGGTCACCCCGAGTGTATTCTATTGCAATTATTACAATAAATGCAGTATTAAACATATTATTACTCTAGTATATATATAGCATATACGTGTAGTTCTTCCTGGATAATTCCATGTTCTGCTGGTCTGTAGGTTTCTACTCCATGTCGGTCTCTGAGGACAAGATTCTTGGAGAGGTAGTGGGCCGTCTTAAAGCCAAAGATCCAGACCTGGGAGAGAATGGATTGGTCAGCTACCGTTTAACTGACGGAGATGGTATGGGTGTGTTTGAGCTGAGCACGGACTCTGAGAGCAGAGAGGCTGTTATTAAGCTGAAGAAGGTAAGGTCGTTTTTAAATTTTAAGTTAAATAATTAATAAAAAATAAATATAATAATAATAATAATAATAAACTTTATTTACATAGCAGCATTGCACAAAGGATTAAGTGGTCAAATAAATTGTAGTATTTACCTGCCCTAGCCACAGCTACTAGCAGCTTTTACCTGCCCAATCTGCTAGTGGTACATTGCCTGCCCTAGCCACTACTAGCATATATAATTGTGACAGTGAGACAAATGTTCAGCCTGATTCCATATACATTTCCCAGAATGCTAAGTTGGTCAGCTGGTAGACTCCAGATCTGAGGCGTTTATCTAGCATTCTATACATTATGACTATAAAACTATAATTATAATAATTATAATTCAAACGGAGCTGAAATATTCCAAATTACTGACACACATTCATAAATAATGTGATTGGAATGTATGGGTGTTGGTATTGGTAAATACCAACATTATCTATTATGTTTATTTGTTATTGTCACCTCTCTGTTTGGAGTAAGCATTAGAACCTGCACTGTGACACTCATGACACCAGTGTTGACTAGCATAACAAGCAAACGCAAGCAACATCATTCTCTAGACTCAACTAGGGCACTGTGTGTGTCTGTGTGTGTGTGTTGGTTAAACAGTGGTCCATGCACGTCACACACACACACGGACACATGGATACACATGCACACACACACACACACTCGTGCACGTGTGAGAGATAAAAGATTAATTCTCTCTGGTGTCCTCTCAATGTGACAATGGGATCTCCATTCAGATTTGAAAGTGTGTGTGTGTGTGTGTGTGTGTGTTGATGCATTTCTAGGGAAATCAACACCTTTAGGCCCCTCGAAGCATGTGTGAAATTAAAGCCAAAACACAGACACACACACACACAGTTTAAACAAGCATCAGGAGTAGCCTTACCTAATGTCTATTCTCTTTCTTCTTATTAAACACACACACACTCATAACACACACACACATGCTTTAATCAGCTATTCTCTTTCAACTGTGTCCTGACGAAAGCTGTTCACAGAATATTAAGGAGGTGTGTGTGTATGTGTGTTATTGTGAATGTTATTAACTAGTGCTGATTACAGAGTGGCTCACAGACATGGAGAGAGGAGTTACTGAAGTAGGTCACACTCAGACACAATTCCACCAATCTCACAACTCTGACAGTCACCATGATGACACACAGGGCTTAGGATGATAGGAGATGAGGAAACTAGGAAATATGGAGCCAATTGCCAGGTTCAATTGTCTGTTGTGTAGCAACAGCTCCCCCTAGCAGCCCAAGCTCAATCAAACTGTACCCATTCTGAATAGACCAAACACATACCGTGGATTCTCTCCCATACACACACATCTTAACACACAGCAAAAAGTGTGTGAGTGTCGGATGTAAATTTATCCATGTGTCATTTCTCTACAAAGGTGTCAGAAAATAAGATGAATATTATTTTAGGGTATAATATAATGCTCTTTCTCTCAATTGACCAGTTCTACCAGTTGTTTTTGTTAGCAGTGAGAACACCCCCATTAGATATTGCTTACTGATAACTGATCACCACTGTGGTGTGTCTGGCCAGACTGTTGACTATGAGACCAAGCGCTCCTATTCATTGATAGTCGAGGCCTCCAATCCCCACGTGGACCCCCGCTTCATCGCCTGGGGCCCCTTCAAAGATGATGCCACTGTTAAGGTGAGTGTATGCGCTGTTTCTACTGTAGCACTCTGTGCATCAACATGCTGTGAGCCTCCACATGCTGATGGTCAGGATAACATGTTCTGTTTCGTTACTGCATTTAATCAACCAAATGGATATATTTAGAATAATACTAATTATACATGTAAACTATTCTAGAAGTGACTGTAATCATGTTCATAATATATCTGTATAGATAATGGTAGAAGATGCAGATGAGCCTCCGGTGTTCGTAGCTAACAGTTACAGTTTTGAAGTGGAGGAGAATTCTCCTGCTGGCACCCTGGTGGGGCGTGTGCATGCCAAAGACACTGACATAGCTAACAACGCTGTCAGGTATGCTCCAAACAAAGACACACACAACTCACACTCACACTAACTTTTGTTTCTTTCGACTCTTTCATAGATGATTAAAGTTTGATGTTTTTGCATGATCTAACACTACACTGTGTGTGTGAATGTGTGCAGGTACATGATACCACGGTACACAGACATAGAGCAGTTCTTCAGTGTCAATGCTGAAGATGGTATGATCACAACAACACGACCTTTGGACAGAGAAACACAGTCCTGGCACAACATATCTGTGTCTGCTACTGAAATAGGTACACAAAGACACCACACACACACACAAAGCGGGGATGTAGAATAAGCTAAAATGTTTGTGCTGCAAGTCAGATTTACAGCACACATTTCTGTGGATAGATTTTGAAATGTGTGTGTTATGTAGCAGGCGCCATTGTTTTGTGTCTTTCCATGTCACTGTTAGTACAGCTAGTAAAGTATGATAGATTAATATGCTAGGAATCTAATTTATCTATTAATCATTTAAATATATTTGTATAAATAGTCTGTCTAATAGTTGGTTAATCATGTATGTGTTGATATATACTTGGTATATTAGCAGTATAATCAGTACGTTACTGAAATTACTGTTAAATATGCTTCAGACTGTAGAGTGATTACTGATACTCTGCATTTTTTAAATTATTTTTATCATAGAACAAACTATAATTTCAAAAGATCTAGTTACTAGCTAATGTATATCTGCAGTAACTGCTACAAATAGGCCAACATACTGTTCAATCCCAAGCAGACATAAACAAAACAGTAGAGATATCAAAATATTAGAAATGTAAATGGTCATCAGAATGTCAAATTAAAGGTATAGTATGCAAACTACTGGGAATACACTTTTAGTCAAATTCACCAAATGTCTCCTTGCAGTCAGCTTCTTTTCTGTGTGTGATGAAAAAATAATATGGTACTTTTACACAGCCCTGGCTCTGTAAATAGGAACACAAACACCACTCACAACAACAATGCCCTATGCTTTGCAATGCATTTTCAGTGTTTTCAATGTGTGGGGCAGAGCTTCTGAGGGAGCACCCTATGGTATTGAAGGGAGGGGTGTTTTGTTTTGGTTTGAGTTCAAAGTTAGCAAGAGTTCTCAAGAATGACTGACCCTACCTTTAATGCTTTTTTCTTATTTTTACTGTGTGAGAAAAAATATGTGCAGATTTTAAATTTGACAAGGAGCTTATTTCAATCCTTTATGGCTTTGGAGGCAAAGGCGGACTGTGGACAGTCGAAGCCTCATGGGGAGAGAGAGATAGAGTCCCACCACAATCTCTCCATCCTTCTCCACCCTGCATTTCTGTGGTTGGGACTCAAGCTGGAGGCACCCGCGTGGTTTCCCTCCAGACGTCAGGCGGCCAGATGGTTCTGGGAGAGCGGCCCACCACATCTGAGCACGGCAGGGAAATGCTAACCACTAGCATTGCTGGGAAGCTAAATGAATGGCTTGTAGATGACAGGGTAGAGAAAACTTCAGTGGGCAGAATGAAAAATATGCAGGGCTGGATTTCATTGGAGATGGAGAGAATTGAGAGAGAGACAGTCATATCTCTTTCTGTCTTCCCCTGGCGTCAAAGTCAGTGTTTGCACAGGTTCTGTCTCACTGTGAGGTCCACAGTGATTCGGTTTTCATCACATCTATATTTTTCCCTCTCTGGTTTAGACTGCATATAACATCTGTTCTTTCATGTTCCCACATTAGATTGCTTTGTCTAATTCCATTTTTTAGCAAAATAAATGAGTTTAGTAAGACACATTGCACAATACATTTGACTCATAAGCATCAAATGCAAATGATTTCCAAACAACTGTAGGTGGCCATCACCAGGACACTAAGGTGCGTGTGAACATTCGGGTGAAAGACGTCAACGACAACCCCCCTGAGTTTGCCACAAACAATGAAGTTCTCATGTGTGAAAATGTCACGCCTGGCAAGGTATATGTCTGATATTATTTCATATACCCTGTAATGTACTTAATGATTATGATTAACACTACTATAGTGTGTGGGAATAGCAAAACATTATTAGTATATTGCATCTTGCATTAGAGTATTGCAAGATGATTTCTTGGGAATGTTTGTGTTTACTGTAAATGTAAATACAATTGTTGTATTGTATGAGGTGTGTGTATAGCTTCAATATAAGTGATACTCTGTAATACTCTCTGAAATATCGTGTTCTTTGTGTTTGTGTGCACACATGTGCTGGCAGGTCATACAGACAGTCAGTGTAATGGATAAAGACGAGATGATGCACCGACAACATTTCTCCTTCAGCTTGGCACCCCAAGTTGCTCACAACCAGAACTTCTCAATCATAGACAACAGAGGTGTGTGTGTATCTGTCTCACTATTTGGCTGTGATGTCATGGTCCTACCTGAGTGTAACTCTTATTTTAACATCCAACTCAATGTTACATACATATATATCCCTCGTAATGTCCTCTGGGTCAAAATGACCCAAATCACTAGCTCTTTGTGGCAGATAGAAGGCGCTAA
>JAODUG010004754.1:0-10382 GCA_027564795.1 Aphredoderus sayanus
CATGTACCAGGGAAAACAGAAAACCAAGCCTAAACCTCCGGAGTCCCATTCCCACCATCCCGAGGAGAGGAAAAAAAAAAAAGTTTAAAAACTAAATAAATAAATAAATACATTTTTATTGAACTAAAACTTTATAATTTCAATAATTCATAAAAAAAGAAAGCACAGTGTTTTAGAATGAGAATTATAACCACTAAATCTGAGGCCACGGTTCAGCAGGAAACCGATGGAGTACCTACTCCAGGTAGGGAATGAGTCCTTACCCCAAGTGAAGGAGTCCAAGTACCTCGGGGTTTTGTGTGGGAAAAATTGAAAATAAAGCAAAATCCTGATTACTACACTTTGTCAGTTCAAAATTCATTTATTGGACTAAAAGTTCATTCTTTTAATGATTCATCAAAGATGAAAGCAGTGTTTCAAAATGCTTAATCTTGCTTCAACATGGCATGCTAAAATAATTGCATCCTTAAAAACCACAAAAAACCTATGTTGGAACAATGCATTCAATTGTCTTAACTGTTGCCTTTTGTTTTACAATGAATATGGAAAACAGTTAGAAATGCTCACATTCAAGCAATTGGATGCCAAATGCAAGGTTATGTACTTGTCTTAACATGACAAAGTGATGTTCAACAAGATCTTTGTGGGAAAACTTAAAAATGAAGCAAAAGCCTGTTTTTCACACTGTGAGCTTGAAATTCGGTTATTGGATTAAAACTTCATAATTTCAATTATTCATCAAAAATTAAAGCAGTGTTTCAAAATGCTTCTTATTGTTTCAACATGGCATGCTAAATTAATTACATGCTTAAAGTATATGTTATAACCTAACCATTTGGATTTCAAGATCATTTGCAATTTATAGATTTCACTTCTGGGAGTGGCATACACTTTTTTTTGTGCATACGTTCAATTTTCACTATATCACACATTGATGTTGGTCATCCGGGTCACAGCACCAATTGTTGTGGTAGTTGTCACACCATGCTCAACATTTCATTCATACTTTTCAATACTTGTTTATCACATTTCACGTTCAAATCAGGCCATAAACAACATGCTGTTCTCGTAGACATCCTTAAACCCTTTGACACATGGACACACATTATCAGGACATTTCAGAATAACATAACATAACCAACTGGAACTGAGCTGTGACCTGGGTCACTCTGAACCTTAGGATATTTGTCCACATAAAGGAAATATTATTATTATGTCATTGATACTTCCTGGTTGTATAGGGTGGTATATAAGTATGTAATTTAATTCAATAGATCAGTGACATCTATCCTATTGTCATAATACCAGATACAGCTATTGAAGTCGATATCATATCTATATACATGTCTATATGATATCAGGATCAGATCAGCTCATCCCTAAACTCTACCCTTACAATAAATATATTTTCACAACTATAAAACATTATATTAATGCTGTAGTAGCTGTTCATAGGAGTAGCTACTAGAATAAGACATTAAACGGCAAACAAAGGAAACTATTTATTTTAACAGGGCACAAGCAATCAGATCCTCTCAACACGTTTACTTCTCCTGTGTCTTCATCTTGCTCACATGACTCCTGGCATTGCATACCCTATGTAAGCAAACACACTAACTGGATTACACATGCTTTTAACAGGCAGATACTTTTCACTTTTCACTTTCCATCACAGTTTTCATACATATAACAGAATAGGCAATCGCTCTCTACATACTTACCTCCTCCCATGTTTTTACATGTAACTCCCACTCATACATTGACCATCCCATGAATATGCATAAATTACAAAAGTGCAACTTGCAGTTCTGTATTCCTGGAGTAATCTGGATCAGATATTAATATTGCTAAAACTACTGCAAATTCCCTGTTAAATATTGTGTAATGCTATATTGGTAATATTCCCAGTTGAATCTTGTGTAATGTTATTTTTCACTATACATATTTAGCATTACTGAAGATTGATTGCTGATTACTGAATGAGTTTGACACACCTATGTCTGAGAAGTCAAAAAAATCTTCCTCAAAATCAGGCAGTCCTTTTTCCTGGGACCGGTCCATGTTCCTAAGATGTTTAGGCAAATTTGCATTAATTACATATAAAATAAACAAGAGTGAGATGATGATACAATTATATATCAAGCTGACATAGATACATCATTCTTTCATATACTTTTCATTATACAAATGAAGTTATGTGAAAGTGTGAAGATAAAAATATAAGGGCCTTATCTTACACATGGCACAAAGTGGCAACACAAGTGTCTTTGGTAGTTTCAAACTGATGCAGTTGTCATTTTCCCATCCAGCACCAACATTGTTTTTATAGAAAATGCACTAAAGTGGAACTTGACTCTGAAGATATGCATTTATTTGGAGTAGGCTTAGCATCCAAGGCTCTATCACACATTACATCAGTGGGCTACAATGACCTTGGCCACCAGCATAATGGGGCTTGACCCTGTAGCAGCCATTTAGGAGTTGGTCTTAGTGACATACTACCCCTAACTTTTCACAGATTTGTGAGCTAATTTTAGTGATGAAACACCCAAAATGTTTGGACTGACACGCCCATTATTTTTAGGAGTTTCTCTTAAATCAGGAAGTTAGGAGCTACTTTTAGCCTTAGGATGCTGTGTGAATACCGGCCCTGGTTTAAAGTCAATGGGGTGGCACATTATCAAGATAGTAGCACCTATAGCAGGTGCACAATGCGTGTACACTCTGCTTTTTACACACAGCGGGAAGTCCAGAAGTGCATAAACATGGAATGGATTAAACAGCAAAAAGAGTACAATGTGAAATATGTGTGTGTAGCCAAATGAATGAGTCATTATCAGGCTTCTAACATTGTATTAATTTCAATCAGGTGTTGGAGCATATTTTATGCAATACTACGGCTGGGAAACACATTTGGGAGACAACCATTTGGAACCGTGCAGCAACCATTTTATCCGTTAATCAATTCTTGCCATTAAACTAGCAAAAGTGGATTTGGACAAAATGCACCTTGCGCTTTAGACCATGTGATGAAGATGTCGGTTAAAATAGGGCCAAAATAGTTTCATTTAGATTTTAAATATTTTTTTATTTTTTATTTGATGAAATAGCATTTAATAAAGAACAGATATAATTAATTACAACCTACCAAAAGCTGACATGTTTCCTCTTGAGCCAAATGTAGCCAATAATAAAGATTATGAAAAGGAAAACTGCTGCCAGTGATCCAAACAAAGCCCCATAGAATCCTGGACCCAAGCGATACACATCACACCGCTGGCCATAATATTGTAACAGGCTGGATTCATAGCACCTGATTGAGGGCATAATGTCATAATGTCTCATCGTACATTATATATATACACAAATATAAGTAGGTAACTTAACATTTACAACAGTAAATTCCATAATAAATAAAAATATTACAAACCCCAATTCCGAAAAAAGTGGGACAGTATGGAAAATTTTAATTAAAAACAAAACAAAGTGATTTATAAATTCCATTCCACCTGTATTATATTAGAAACAATCCATCCATTCCATCCATCTTCAACCGCTTATTCAAGGTCTGGTCACAGGGGCTCCAGCAGGGAACCTCAAACTTCCCTTTCCCGAGCCACATTAGCCAGCTCTGACTGGGGGATCCTGAGGCGTTCCCAGGTCAGTGTGGAGATATAATCTCTCCACCTTGTCCTGGGTCTTCCCCAAGGTCTCCTCCCAGTTGGACGTGCCCAGAACACCTCCCTAGGGAGGCGCCCAGGGGGCATCCTTAACAGGTGCCCAAACCACCTCAAGTGGCTCCTTTCAATGTGAAGGAGGGCTCTACTCTGAGTTCCTCTCGGATAGCCGAGCTTCTCACCCTATCTGTAAGGGAGATGCCAGCCACCCTCCTGAGGAAACCCATTTCGACCGCTTGTACCCGTGATCTTGTTCTTTCGGTCATGACCCAATCTTCATGACTGAAGGCGTGAGGGTAGGAATGAAAATTGCCCGGTAGATAGAGAGCTTTGCCTTCCAGCTCAACGGTTTACCACGTTCGTCACAACGGTGTGGTAAAGCGATAGCCTTCCCGCTGCTCCAATTCTCCAGCCAATCTCCCGCTCCAATGTACCCTCACTCGCGAACAAGAACCCGAGGTACTTGAGAGTAGGAACGAAAATTGAGGTAGATCGAAAGCTTTGCCTTCCGGCTCAGCTCTTGTTTCGTCACAACGGTGCGGTAAAGCGATTGCAATACCGCTCCCGCTGCTCCGATTCTGCGGCCAATCTCCCGCTCCAATGTACCCTCACTCGCGAACAAGACCCCATGGTACTTTTGAGGTGTTCCATGAATACCACAAATAGGATTGGTGACAAAGTGCAGCCCTGGCTGAGACCAACACCCACCTGGAACAAGTCTGATCTACTACCGAGAATCCGGACAGAGCTCTCGCTTTGGGCGTACAGTGATTGGATAGCTCTAAGAAGGGAACCCCTAATACCATACTCAGTCAGCACCTCCCACATTATCTCCCTGGGGACCCAGCATATGCTTTCTCCAGTATTTTTGTACTTTTAGTTAATAAGTAAGTGTTACAGGAACACTTATTTATATAGCGTGAGTATGTATACATAATAGAATTACTGGCAAAGCAAGGCAGATTATTGCTTTGGCTTTCAGCTGTTGATCTGAGCTGCAGCATTGTAATCAAGCACATCATCCTAACCATAGCGCTTAATGCTAACTGGAGCTTGAGTCAATTACGTTCTTAACACTCGGTCATGGTTGTGCCTTAAAAGAACAATACTAGGACAAAAATGCTGTACCTATGAACTCAAACATCAAAGTCTTAATAGGTATCTCTGATAAGCCATAGTATTTGCCAATAACCAGTATATGTGTACATTACAATAGAATAACAAACACATTAATCCATTCTCTTTCTGTATCTTACCCAGATCTAGGCCGAAGACTAAGTATATTATGCATAATGCTCAATCAACAGCAACTCTAATTGATCTGGCAGATCATACTTACCCCATTGATTCACTGCAGAAGAGATATAAACACCTGTATAAGCACATTTAACTATCCCACTGTCTTTCTGGCAGTGGGATACTACTGATACAACACTACTGATACAACTCTACTGATACAACACTACCATGTTGCATCAGTAGAAGGTACCAATCGCAGCACAGACATGATGTGCATATGCACCGAACAGCAGTTCAGAGTATTCAGCCTTCTTGGAGACCCTGAATGGGCTCCAGTACGGGACTCCATTGTTCTGCTGGGAGATTTCAATGCGCACGTGGGCAGTGAGGGAGATACCTGGAGATGCGTGATTGGGAGGAACCCTGATCTAAACCCGAGTGGGTGATTGCTATTAGACTTCTGTGCTAGTCATGGACTGTCTATAACAAATACCATGTTCGAACATAAGGATGCTCAGGAGCAACACATGCTTCTGTCCAGATGTCCAGGACATGCCTGCATTGCAAATAGCATTGACTGACTACTAAGCCACTCACTAAGCCTACAAGATTTACCTGTGTGCAGCCCTGACCTGTTGCTGATTGAGAAAGTGTGGTGCATTACGAAGCACAAAATATGTCAAAATAAGCCCTGTACAGTTGTGCACTTGAATACCTACAGTAAATCATTTAAGAAATGGGATGGGGGAAATTCTAAACTTCACAAATGGTGTCTTCAGTGCCCACACATTTAATATGTGTAAGTATAGGAAACATGATGATGTTATAGTGGTAAACACAACTGTCCCAACTTTTTTGGAGTGTGCTGGAGTCATTAGATTTTAAATTAGTGTATATTTTAACAAAACAAAGTCACAAGATAAAATGTCATATACTGTGTTGTTGTATTGTTTCCAATATAGTACAAGGTGAATGGAAATTAGAAATCACTTTGTTTTATTTTTATTAGCATTTTCCATACTATCCAAACCTTTTCGGAATTGCGGTTTGTACATAAATTCAGAGTGTAGTACTGTAGTAAGTTAATATATTAGCCCTCCTGTTGTCCAATTCTAACTCCACAGCTTACACAGACATTTAATGCGCACTGCTGGCACAACAAGGTAGTGTGTTTGAAACCCGAGGACAACAGAAGGGTTAAAATGAACGACAAAACTAAAATACATAAAGAAATAAATACACACATCACTGACAATAAAGAGAACTACACAATCAGGTGGTGGCATCTGGTGGCACAATACGATATCATAAGGACAACAGGAGGGTTAACCCTCCTGTAAGATGGTGCCACCTGATTGTATCTGATTGTGTAGTTCTCTTTAGTGTCACTGCTGTGTGTATTTATTAATTTATTTATATATTTATTTGTTTTTTCGTGCCTTTTAACCCTCCTGTTGTCCTTGGGTTTCAAACACACATATATTTGTAATAAGAATTAGAATTGGCACCTTATATCTGGCACAGAGGTAGTGCATTTGATCAGTTTGACCCGGAGGACAACAGGAGGGTTAAGGACACTATGACATATTAGTTCCAATATGTAACAGTAAAAGTTTGTAGTACATTTTTAGTGTAATTCATGGTGCATACTCTGGAATTTGCTAGTATTTTGCTTACCTGCAGACAGCTCCAATTTGAACATTATTCAGACACTCTCCATGTCCATGACAGTAGTATGGCATCTTTTTACAGGGTCCAACACACTCCCAGTGACCATTATTGACCTCAGCAGTGTAATTGGCAAACTGACTGCAGTTTATATAACGGTGCAGGTCTGTGATATCTGTGCATTTATAACAAGAATATTAAGCTTCAAAATTAACATCTCTTTAATTTTGATTATGGTTATTTTAAAGGAAAACAAGGGAAGTGCATTGCATTTACAAAATACATATCTTAACATTTTGTGAAAAGATCTATTAATTATAAGAAAATATATAATTTTTAGATCTGGATTCATATGTTGAGACAAGATCTCATAATTATAAGGACAGTTCTTGTAATAAAGAGAAAGGTCTTGGAATAGTATTTAGCCTAGAATGCCACATCAAGCGCAACATCTTAAAAATCTCTCGTGCGTTAACCGCCAGCGACATGGAATTTATGAAATCAGATGAAATTAAATAAAAAAAGATAATCTGAAAAGTGCCAGGCATAAATACAATGTTTAATTGTGTACATTACAAATTCTTTTTCCTGTAGGCTACTAACTATTAACACAGATAAAATCAACGTTTCCGTTATCCGGTAATTGCCAGACTTGGACCGGAAAATTCGGATGAAGTCCGACAACTCCTAAGCAACAATGTTTATTGTATTTAATAGGCTATAGTTACATTTCCACTTCTAACGATATGGCTTGCATGTATATCTAAACAGCCAGCAGTGTAGATTCATTTCATTTACTCTGATAAAGCACGCGTCCGCCGTGAACGCACCATAACAAGTGTCATTTTCACATTGTCACATTGTTTTAAATAGAAAATGCCCACACATATAATAAGTGTAAGTATAGGAAATAAGATGATGTTATGCAGTTAAAACACACTGTCCCAACTTTTTTGGAGTGTGTTGGAGTCATTAAATTAGTGTATCTGTAACGCTACACCGTTGTGCACCTGGGACAGACTGCACACTCACCCAGCACACACTGAGGTAAAATTGGTTTTATATTCGCACATTTGGATGTTCCGGTTTCAATAACTCACGACCAGAACGTGCTAAAAAGACACATATTCTACATTGTCAATTACACTAGGTCCGTTCTATTGAGGCATATTGGATAATGCCCCTCTTTGAAATGAAAAATGTCATTCCCTTTATTTTTTGTGAATATTTGTATTTTTTTAAATTCTAAATCTTCTACTGGGTGATGGTGGTGCATTTTTGTTCAGGACAAAAGACTGACATGCACGAACGAATGATACTGTGTGTCGATGGACAGGGTGGTGGTAATAATGGGTATCTCAGCGACGCCGAAAGGGAAGGACCCCATGACGCCGTTTACCTTCCCAAGGTAGTCCTTCCTTGCTGGTCTTTCCGGTTCCCAGCGATACTGCCTTCGGTTCGGTGTTGGCAACAAGGATTCGACCTGGCGAATGGTACCTGGGGGCCCAGGCCAGATCCTTACGACGGGACCCCCGGAACCCTTGGACGCTTCCTCGAGCGGTGCAAACGATACATCGCTCCGCCCAATGAACGCCTACGGGTATTGTCAACACTGATGTTAATCACCAGTCGAGCTCACCAGTGGGCCATTGTGCGTATTACGCTGCAGGTGGAACAACTCCTTGATTATTGGGAATTCGTAGACCAGCTCTGGGCCGCTTTCAGCAAGGACAAAACACGCGACAGCGAATATGCTTCCCCCAACGACAGCGAATATGTTGCTGTCCGGGAGTGCTTTATGCTCGGAGCCAGAGCGCTTGCCGGGGCCATCCATCGCCAGCTGTCCGTCAGCTAGCGGCCAGGTGCAGCCTTGCAAGGCACGTGGGTCGCGCTCCCAGAGAAAGAGGGGACTGGAACCACATCGTGCTGAGGTGCCAAATTCCTTCAGCCAACGTCCTGTTGGTGTTACCCGCTGTCGAGGTCGGGCAGCGGTTTTCACCGGTGTCCCCAGCTGCAGTTCCAGGGCCGGCCCATGTTGCACCAGCAGATGGTGCAACAAGGGAGAGCACTTGAAAACCGAGGTCAGCAGGAGGGTTAATGGTGGATACTTTTATTTGATTGTTTATCGTTTGCATGTGCAAATCGGTGGGAGAATATATGTCTGGTGGATGTTGTGTTTAGTTTTGTGGGTTATTGTAGGCCAGTGCTGCGTCTGTTTTGGTTTTGGTCATTAAACTTCAAGCGATGGCTCGGTCTAGCATTCACTTGTCTCAGGCTCTCATTCCACCTGCTCCTGCACTTACCCACCCCGACAGGTTACGGTAGTTAGTTGTTTGATGTATAAATGTGCACAGGGCACATTTATTTATTTTTATTTTATGTAAAGCACTATGGGTTTACAGCAATGCATGAAATGTCTAAATAATAAATACATCAATGCGGCTCCTGTTAGCTATGTCACTGTACAGATCTCATAATTCCAAAATATTTTTTTTACATTATTTTGTGAATGCAATGCGCTTCTGTAGAAAACCTCTACAATCATGGCTGTTAAATAAATGTCACTCACTATTTATGGAAGTGGGCTGTAAGATAACTCCATTAAGCTCCACACTTTTGTTTCCAAAAGCCTGGCCAATTCTTCTGAGGTTACTTGTATCATTCAGGATATGATGCAGACTTACACCTAGGTCATTGTTGAGGATCTGGATTACTGTTTCATTGTTTGCATACTTGTACTCCGCTACTGAACTTACAATAACACTTCCATTACTACATCAGCAAGAGAAAAATAAAAATAAAATTACTGAACGATAATTGATGAGAGATATTTCATCATGGAAAGGAAACATTGGCCTGTAAATGTAAAACAACCTACGTTAATTTAATTACAATGATGAGTTTGAAGTGTGGGTCTGCCTGTTCGCATAGAGGATTGAGCTAGAAATGAAAACATAATAGTCTTAATGTTACATATAGTATGATATAGTGTTTCAAATCAGTAAAACAAAAATAAACTGTACCTCATTTATAAAAGTGTTGATAAATTCTTTTGATTCTTTTGAGCTAATATTGTTATATTCATTTATAAATGATATACTGATCTCCAATGAAATGTTTGCATTTCTTGTTGGCAATGCATCTGGAAAAAGGAAGAAATTAGCAATTACTCATACTACTACTACAACTACTACTACCACAACTACAAGCAGGAGTAGTAATACAAATAATGGCAGTAGTAATAACACAAGTTGGATACACATAACACCAATGCAAAACCCGAATATAATTATTAATGTTACAATTTTGAATATAAGAGGAGAACCATATTTACCTATCCTGGGTGCAGTCTCGTTATATCCAAAAACACATGTATCACCATAGATGAAGTCGGAGCAGTGGCACTGACATTTTCCAAGTGAAGAATTGAATAAACAGGGATGTCCATTACATTGGCAGTCTAACGAAATGCACTGAGGAGTTGTAGACAGACTTGTTATGGTGGAATTTGTACTTTCAGTGTACTGTGTCACTGTTGATGAAAAGGTAATCTCAGAAGATGTATGTAAACTGCTAAATGTAACCTTTGTTGTTGGTTCTATTTTAGGTGTTGTTGAAATTGTACTTGAAAGCTTGGTAACAGTATTGAGAGTTGAACCAGTATTGATAGAATGAGATTTGCTCGAGGTTGGGGTGACAATAGATGTTTGCATGGGTGTTGTAGAGAATTCCTGTGATGTTGTTGAACTCAAATGTTTATCTGGTTGTGTGCTTGAAAATGCAGTTGATTCACTTGAC
>JAODUG010004755.1:0-10382 GCA_027564795.1 Aphredoderus sayanus
CAAGCTGTTATTGTGTCAGAAAAAGGTCTATATTATATGCATGTGTTCATCTCACATCTGCCGGAGGTCCTCAGGTACGTCCAACCTGATCCTGACAAAGGTGCTTTTGGTGGCTGGTTTGTTTGGGTTAACCGGCCGTAACCGCTCCAACGTCACGATCTCGTTCAGCGTAGCATCGCATGCAGCATATTCTATTACATAAAACTAGTGGGGGAGAGAGAGAGTGTAACATCCCCACTAGATTGTAACCAAATCATTTTACCAAAGTATGTTGTTTTAAAAAGACAGAATAAAAGGAGGAATATGTTTCAATGGTAAGCTAATCTAAATTAAATCATCATACTGCATGTTTTTAAACACTAATATTGAGGGCACAAAAAAAAGAAGAAATTGAGCTCTCTTTACCACCATTCTCAAGATAAATTATACTGTAAAATTAGGCCAGTGATATGCTCTGGGCTTTTAGGCATGAAAATCGATATCAAAATAAGCCATGTCTCTACCTCTCCTTTGACCATGCGAACTTTGGCTAGCCACCATCCACATGGTTCCTTGTCATTAGCCCTGGAGTAGACCTAAAACACAAACACAATACACACTTACAAACAGGCCTGGACCCCTTCAACACATACAGCATTTGGCACAGAGATAGTGGCTGGACATGTCTCCAATGACATGAGCAGATTAGAAAACGTTTGCCCTTTGAGGACTCATCTGTCATTTAATCCAATCAACTCTTAAAGTGAATTTGAATGGTAACCTTTGGAAATATATTATTGTACACCCCATTAAGTAATAAAGAATGTACTCAAACCTATTATTTCACAGATTCTAATTAAATTAGTTTATTTGGCCTTAAAACAACTTTGTCATCCTGCTAAACTAGTAACTGAAATACAATTGTGTATTTACAAACGTTTATAAGAAGGCTACATAACAGCTCCACAGAATCTTTTTGGAAGAAATGTGCTGCCCATTTACCAACTTTAATTTCAACAAAAATAAGTGATGTTACTGAGGGTCAGTAGCCTTTCCCACCTCAACCTCATCACTCTCATTAATCTCCTTGAAGAACCCAGTTGGAGGTGGGAATCGCACATCTTGGAATGGGATCTGACGCTCAGGTTGCCAACTGCAACAACGCACAGGCATTAAGAAAGCCAGGTAAACACACAAGCACTGCCACATATAATAGACATGCACAGAGCTTCATAATAGTGCCTTGACAAAATGCAAGCAACTGGCATTACGACTTGAAGAGCTATTTAGTTGACTGCAAGTTACTTACTTGTTTTCAAATGCCACAGTAACAGATCCTTCATGAACATCTTTCACACAGGCCTAGATAAAAAAAAAAAAACATATTACAAAATATTGTATACCACATTACAACATATGGAGTTTTCAAGAAACAAATTGGAAAATAATACAACAAGCAGTACTACAATAATAGGCCTGCCCTGTGGCGAAAATGTTACACACTTTTTCTAAATGAAGTCCATAGCCCAAACTTAAATCCATAAAGGGCCAGTTTCAGAGACATGGTTTAAGATTAGTCTAAAACTACATTTTCAATGAATAGCACCATTGAAAATAGTTATTCAATTAGGATTAGGTCTGAAACCAGCTAAAACATGTACAGTAAATGTGGTTATTAGCAACACAGTAAATCAAGTAAATCAAGACAAAAAAAAGTAATAACTTTCAAACACTTCTGTGTATTGAGCTCAATATTATTAGGTCTATACTCTTAAAACAAAGAAAACAAACTAAGTGCAGGCCTTTTGTTCAACATAAAACAGACTATGGCAATTATCAAATTTAGCCTAACTACTAAAGAGAAACCTGCATACTGCAGTGATAATTGGAGACAGACTTATAGAATATTTGAGCTTTAGGTTTTATATACCTGCAGCATAATCAGTTGTCACTCATGGTTTACTCAAAATTCATTAACAAAAAGTATCCAAAACAGCCTGATGAATAAATGTTTATACAGTATTTGTATTACACCACGATATTACTAACATGCAGGTAACTTAATTATGTTTTACACATGCTCCCTCGAATGTGGTGCTATTATAAGCATTTGTTTGCATTCAGTACTACTGTCCTATTATGAACATACCTAACAAAGCTAGTAGCGTACTTGAGTAGCTACAGTACTGTACAGTTATCAGGTCTCAGCCCAGATGGTGCCATGAACACCCACTTCCAGTCAAGGAGATGGTTAGAGAAACACAGGTCATAAGACGTGTAACGTCTGATACGTCTATATACTCAGAGACATGTCCATAATGATACTGAATGTATGATGATTAAGTGCTTACTATACCCTACAGCAGCGCTTGACTAAGGGACAGGTTTATGGGTCAATTCGACGGCAGATCACAGGATTAACCTAATTGTCTAATATATCCTGTTTGTTAACCAATGCGTTTAGAAAATCTCTCTAGACAACATTGGCCTCCTGAACAAACCTATTTGTAAACTGTTTTGAATCTGAACATTACACCTCCATAAAATTAAGATGCCAATAACAGCTTAGACTGTACATTAACAGTAGTTGATAAACGTTACTGTAGCTGCTTGTATTATGTACAACTGTTGCAACATTGACTGAGCAGAAAGCGGGTTAGAAAAAAACACGTTCCTTAGGGCAGAAACTTTTTAGGTAGTGTACCCATGGATCAAACATGCAGTCTAGCTCGCCGTAATTACGACATTTCTACCCATATTAAGGGGCTTCTGATGGCAAGGCCCCGGTGCTTAATGATGCTACTGTAAATGCTTATTTTTTGGGAGACAGTCCAAAAGCATGTAAATTATACAGCAGTTCGCCAAAAGCTACAGAGTCGCATATATCTGTGTCAAATTCCAGAAACGGGTACCGACTTACCTTGTAGAAAGCCCCGCTAGTTCCCCTCACTTCCACGACTAGCTCGTCCATGACGCAAGTGAACACAGCTCGCTAGCTAGCTAACTAACTACCGTCTGCTGTGTAAGGTAGCTAGCTAGCTGGCTAGCTCACCGCCAGCGCTGGCAGAGCTCGGCTGTAGATTCGCTAGCTATCCTACCTACGGAGCTGACCTGCTATTCTGCTAATCCCGAGAATAGGCCGCGATAACGTGACCGTATAGAAAGACAAAATCCCCGGGTGCACTCTCTAAGAACGCAGTTTCTCGTCTGTGCAGTAATGTAATTCCGGATTTATAGCTCGCTAACTTAGCCTGTGGCTAATGTTATGTGAGTACGGGTGCACTATGCTGCCATTGGGTGCATCTCTCCGGAATCCGGATCTCTCACCCGTTCCGTGTACTGTAATGTCACCTCTGTCTTTCAGTTTAGTAATACATTACATAATGCATATTTCTCAGCATTACAAAATGATGTAGACTAATCCCTAGACCGGAAATAATGTATTTGAACGTATTCCAAAATCACACATTTCAAAGGAATACCAATACAGCAATCATTATAATCACTGTGTTAGTCGTGTGACCAAATAAATATAGGTTACATCTCTTGAAGCAACGTTTTTGAGTGTATATATTTTCATAAAAACTGCTACAAAAACACAGTGAAAGTTAACATATTTCCAAGGGAGACATAGGATACGTTCCCCTAGTGCTTCAGCAAAAAATTTATTATTATAATAAACATTCTATTCACTCAATTGTCATTTGAACTGTAACATAAAATATTTCTAAATTTGCCGACTTTTAACAACTATGGTGGTGTCCACTGAGTGCCGTAAAGCCATTATCATTTACTTATCCACTGAGATTTCAGTACCCAGGACAGTGCTGATTTCCTTTCAAATGGAAACAAAATTATGTTGTTGTACTTCTGATTGAGACAGATTCACACATTTTATATTACCCAAGTAACATTTTGATATCTTTAGGCTATGTCATACATCATGTCATACATACACAATAGTATTCTCATAGTTTTCTCTTTTTATATGGCAAGAGTTAGACCTACATTGTGGCTATGAAAATAGAAGACAGCCACAAGCATGTTGTGAAAGTGAGAATGAAAGATTAACATACATACATAGATGCAAGCGAAAAGTAAGTCAATAAGACAGATACCCAAACAGACATAAGGTAGTGATATTGAAGAGGATAAGATGCAATAATATATAGGAAGTATAAAATGACAAAGATGGCATACTCAGAATAAAGTAAGAATGGGCAAAAAAATGGTAATGGTACAGTATATGAGGTTACATGAGGTACAATGATAGTATAGCTTGTAAAAATCGACTATGGGACAAATCTTGTGAAGCTTGTTTAATTTCTATCAGAGATCCTTTCAGATTGCAACCACAACAATATACAGTATGTTACATACAGCAAGATACCATCTGAAAGGATTCACAACATAAAACACTGAACTGGTGGAAATAAAAAATTCACAAACAACTCAGATGTAATATTAATTATACATTATCTTTGCATTTTGATAGTTATTTTTCTTGATTTCATAAATATTACTGCAAGTAGTAACAAGGTTAAAAAATACTTGATACCAATGATCTGATCGCTGCAAAATTCAAGGTCATTCATTTCTGTGGCACATGTAAGAAATGAAGGGATGGAGAAATGGTTTAACAACCTGTTTGTTTATGGTAACCTAAAGCATTCCTTCAGTTCAAATATTTTCTTTTTCAGTAATAATATAATATATAAATATGTACTAACAGGCTTAACCTGTAATGGAAACAGAGGCACATTCTGTCTTTTCCAAGGCATACTGCCTAATACAGTGTGTTGTCATTTACAGTGCATCAAAGTTATATATTTACCTGATTAAGTTGAGCGATGTAAAGTTGTTATAGACATTACATTTGTTGTATTAGATCTAATGACTATACTGTATATAGTATTCACTATGAATGATATGAGCATTACTTTCTAAATGGCTTTACTTTGCAATATACTTGATGGATAATTTATGACACAACGGGTGACTTGGTGAGACTGAGTTCTAAATGAGAAAAAAACATTTGTGTGCAGTTGAGTTGTCCAGAGAGCCCTGGAAAAATATTAGCCTAAATTCCTCTCTGAAAAAAATCATAGTAAACCATTTCCGAATTTACCCCAGATGTGACATCATATACAGATTACTGAAAAGCATTTGGATTTTGGTTGCACGTGGTGTATACCTACCAAATGGACATTCACTCAAAGAACAGGTTAATAATACATTCCTTAAGGAGGAAAATAACAAAAGAAACAACCTCAACGTGCTTCCTCTCTGTTAAGAAGGTAGAGGGCGCTATTGTGTTGTGGGAATATCACAGTCAGTTCAGTACAACAGGCCTACATGATTAAAAGCATCAAGGATATAATTTGTGTTAGTGCTGTTGGATACAGACGTTAACTGTGAAATACATATTAACACTGTATAAATATACCTGTATATATAATTTACACAGTTTAAACAGACTTACTGTTTTCCTTTACTCAAGGCTGTTGGATTCATGTATCCAGATTCCAGTATACAAATAATAAAAATGTTCCTTCCCTGTAAATATATGCTGAAATAATCAGTGTAGAAGTCAGTATAAATATGTTTCCATTATTTATACAGAGCTCACAGTTTTGCTTCATCCCAGCCCTTTTTCGAGTTGAGAGGCAGTGATATTGAGAGAGCTAATCATCTGAGACAGATGTTCAGTTGGAATATACGCTGATTCATATGCTCCTCCTAATGCCTCACCAATGGCAACATAAATAACAAAAGATATGTATTTATTGCATAATAGGATGCTGCTGTGTCTGAAGAGACTGATATAGAACGGATAAATGTCAATAGGGCATGTAGCGTGGCATGAGCTGGCCTTTATGTTAGTGATAACATACATAAAGAAAACAACAAGCAAGAATTGTGATGTTAATTAACTTTACATCGACAGTACAAAAGAATAAGGAGGCATGCCATAAAACCTTTCTGTGGCCCTGTGGCAGAACTAGCTGTGTCTCACACAGCAGTAAGAGCCTCTTACTGTTCAAAAATCAATATCTAAAATAATTCTGTGTGAAAGCCTATAGGTGTTCAATATTCAGATGGATTTGCTTTCAATGTCTTCCACTGGTTCTTAAGTCTGATTTGGACATTTATGTACGCCTATACAGTTTTGGAATATATATATATATATATATATATATATATATGTATATATATACATATATATATACACACACAGTTATAACAGCATCTAATGTATATAGTTTTCCTTTAGCCTTTATTATTATCAAAGTTAATGTGTTAGTGTTTTTACTGCCCATTGAAGTATTCTTTAGAAAATTGTCAGTGTAAGGTAGTCATAATGTTAATGTGAGTGCACTATGGAAGTAGGGTTTAGCTGCCCTATAGTAATGAAAGTGATCAATGTATTTTGTATGTTGGTAAGAAAACATCATGAACCACATTATTCCTAGCACTAGTGGCAGTCCCCAACTGAAACTAAATCAGCGAATGTGTTGTGGAAACACAACCCTTTGTCCATCATTATTGTATTGACGTTACGACACATTGCCTTGAAATGTGTCCTGAGACCACATGTGTATCAAGTCAGGGCATGCTTATACACACTAAATGCCAGTTTAGGTAAAAGGGTGACCTTCAACTAAATAATAGGCACATTTCTGTTCTATTCACACCTCACATCTATTGGAATATTGGAACATTTGGAATATGTTCGATCTATGGATCGTGGGATTTGTTGATATTGGTTATACAGTATATGGGTTCCTCTTCTCTTTCCTCCTCCAGTGTTTCCCATGTGTTCTGTTGCTAACATAACAGGGAATTCTCCAATTGCTTTTTCTTTTCCTGCATTTAATGCCTAGTCTATCATTGTCACTACAAAACACACTTTTCTTTTCAGGGTCTGGTGGTTTCTCTCTCTCTCTCTCTCTCTCTCTCGCCCTCTCTCTCTCTCTCTCTCTCTCTCTCTCTCTCTCACTCTCTCTCTTTTATGCCCTTCATCTTCCACAACAAGGCTGGTTACTCTTAACCTTGTGTTAGCCTCGCTTTCCCACCATCCCTCTGGCCCTCCTAAACCCCGCCCCTCGTCCTCCACATGTACAGCTACTCTTCTTCTCTAACCCCGCATGCTTCCCCGTTTCCCTCCTCCCGGCTTGCTTCAACAAGGACAATTGCTCTTTGTCGCCGTCTCCGGTGTGAGTCTCACTCTCCCGTCCTCTCGCTCCACATCCCTGTAGAGGAGGGATTTCTGGGCCTTGAGGCGGCAGGCCAAGGACATGAAGATGGAGTCCACGTTCTGGCTCTCCCGCGGGTCCTTGGCGGACGTCTCAAACAGCAGCATGTTGTGGGCGTCCGCAAACTTCAATGCCATGTTGGAGGGCACCTGAGGTAGAACGCACATTAGAGGGGTAGTGTGTAACATTTCACAAGTACTTCAAACCTGTTTTTAGCAGGTTATTTCTATTTGTATTATATGGTATGTATAATGCCAGTGCATAGTAAGTATTTTTCTCTGATCACTGTTGTTAAACGAGAACTACTTTAGCAAAATTCGAGAGAAAATATTGTTTGTGTGCAACATTCTGCCCAGTTGGTGTACGTGTGGTAATGTTTTTGATCATAGCAGCACAACGATATACTGACTCTTTCTTTTGTGTTACAACAAACAATAACATTTAAAATAAAGGTTCCACAAATTGTATTTAATTCTTACCAACACAACGTCTTTACACTGACCTGTATTTGGTCGATAAGGTCACACTTGTTTCCCACCAGTACCCGAGGTACCGATGCTGAGACCCGATGGCCATTACACTCCTGGAACAGAAACAGTACACCTTAACCGTTAATCACATTATATAATGGTAATCACACAAGCCCTTTATATGAAGGAAATTCTTGTTAAGCATTAGAAAGCAAGCACTACTGCACCTCCTGTACAGTAACAAAATGGTTATGCCAGAATGACATGCAGTACATTATATTTCATTGTTAATTCACGAAAACAAAATCAAATTTCAAGCCTGCTCATTATCATTATGCATATCATTTATTGCGTCATATAAGATTATAATACCATATAATCTGTTTACATAGCGGTGTTTCCGTGACAGAGATAGACAGAGATTATAGCCTAATTATCTTGAGTGAGCCGATTGACTGAAATACCTGAATAATTGTTTAAACTGCAGTGATTCAAATTAAACGTTTTGTCAACAGTCAACAGCGACCGTGACAGTTACTCAGTTGAGACGCTCAAGGTCAACACCTGCTTAAAATAGTATATTGGCAGACTGACAAGGCAGTAACTGACCTGGATCCATGTCTGTAGGTTGCGGAAGGAGGCCATCTTGGTAACATCGTAAACAAAGACCACAGCATGGACATTGCGGTAGTAGTGCTCCACCATGGATTTACGGAAACGCTCCTGGCCTGCAGTGTCCCATACCTGCACCTGTAGTTACACAAAAGATAAACAAGCATTTACAACTGCTAGAGCCCTAGAACCTGAAGTGTATGCATTTACTCTTACAGGAGTAGTTGCCAGGCCGGTTGTAAACCATCTGCAATGCTAGACGAAGATGTCACAGCAATTCCCTGTGCTATTGTATACTTATGCAGGGGATAGGTGACATATTGATGGTGATGCTTGCAGTCATTTCTTTTCTTCTTCTTGTGCTTGTTTATTATGCAGAAGAGAGTAATTCAATCTAACAATAAGAGTGAACCACAAACAATGCACTCATTCCAGATAATTATATTATGCTTGGGTGCTTTTTCTATTCACTCATGACTACATCTTAGAGGTCGCCAGTTTATCAATTTTTTCCCTAAATAGATGAACTGGACACTGTACCATCTCAAAAATAGCACTAAATATGCCCCAGTGTGGTTCTGTAGGACTTTTAAACAAGACATGATAATGATATAAGGATACCATGCCCTTCAAAATCCACCAAATTCACTATTAAAGCCATGAATGAGAAGGAACAAACCTCACAGTACTAAGGTACATTTATACTACGCAGGGGTGATACGATAGGCCTAAAAACTCATACCAGATACTGTAGGTGTTCTATACATACACAAGCATATGTAATACATATCCCACTTCCTACTGAATGTCAGAAGTAACATTTTATCTCATCACTACTGAGATGATATAAACACCACACTTGACTTTGAAAGCAAACCCTAGCCAATTTGCATACTACTAAATGACATAGAGTAGATGATATGTTGACATTTGTGTAACCCTGCATAGGCTTACAGCATAAACTGAAAAGCTATTAAAATGTAAAGGCCCCTTTGCTCACTCCATCTTAATGATAGCAACTCTGTTTGTTTTGTTGAAGATGCAAGGTAACATAGCCTATAGATGTGTAGGCTAGAGAACAAAGAAACAATGAAACAAAATAGATGGTAAAAATAGCTGTGTAAAGTTGTGGCCTGCAATATCACATACATCCAGAATACAGAAATAATCAAATGTATAAATTAAACTAATTCATAGATCTTATAGATAAATATGGGTTATTTAGCAGGCTGACTAGAATGTGCTATTGTCAGTTGAGTTGCCTAAACAGTTATTAGGCTACAATGCCTACAACTATACATTGATTCGCTCAATGATCTCACCTTATTTGAAACAGAACTGATAGTAATTGTGCAGTCATAGCCTAATAAGAGGACTGATAATGGTAATGTATTCTGGTAAAACAATAACAGGTTGGGGAATAATCATCAAATAATTGCATACGCTAAAGAAAATATACAGTCTATAGTAGCCTAGGCATTAATTAAATTAATGGAATACAAAATTATCATTTCTTTATGTAAAAGATAAGGCCTAAGCCGTTAGCCTGCAGCTATACATGATCAATAACAACTTTCTTCAGCAGAAATCACAGGATGGTGATTTAGCCAACCTTTATTGTTTCCCCTTCGATCTCCACGGCTTTCTCCCTGAAATCTACGCCGATCGTCGCCTCTGTCTTGTCAGGAAAGCTGCCGCCGGTAAAGCGGAAAGTGAGGCAGGTCTTCCCCACGTTCGAGTCTCCGATGACGATTATTTTAAAGATCCGTGTCTGGATGCTCAGGTCTAGGGAGGTGCTCAGATCCATGGAGGACGCGAGGCTGGAGGCATTGTCGTTATGACTGCTCTGTCGACTCCTCGCGGTCCTCGTTAAATCCATGGAGGATGTGAGGATGGTGACATTGTCGTTACGCCCGGTCGACCTCCCCCCTGCTCGGTTCTCCTCTGGGGAATCGTTGGTCATTATGCCGGTGGAGTGATGCGCGACTCAGGGTGTGTGTGTGTGTGTGTGTGTGTGTGTGTGTGTGTGTGTGTGTGTGTGTGTGTGTGTGTGTGTGTGTGTGTG
>JAODUG010004756.1:0-10381 GCA_027564795.1 Aphredoderus sayanus
GTTTAGCGCCCTCTATCTGCCACAAAGAGCTAGTGATTTGGGTCATTTTGACCCAGAGGACATTACGAGGGTTAATAGCAGAGTCTGGGTCCAGTGTGTGGTGCATCACCACCAGGATCACCTCTATAAAAACTGAACGTACACATAAAACATATTTCAGTAAGTAAATAATGTCACATCAACAGCATTTATGCAGCAGTTTCCATCAGTAGTAGTACAATATCAACTACGGTACATGAATTGAAAACAAATTGCATACACTATTTACTGAGAAATGGAATTTTTTAGAACTTTATTTGTCCCTCTCTATTCACTTCCCAACTCAAGTAACTTCCCAACTCAAGTCCCTAAAATGACATAACCTAAAATATTAAACCACTTCAAACGATGATGCATTATTAGCTGCAGATTAAAACAAATTATGGAGCTGAGTGAGGGGGGGGGGGGTAATATTTTCCAAATTGTCCAGAATTTGGACAATTGTATATTGTCCAAATTCTACTTTCTGTGATGGCAATTCTGAAAACATATACTCTTACCAAGATCTTGTTCATGGTTTTATTATTCTTTATAAAGAAGACCAGTCCTGCAGTGCAGCCTTCAAACAGACTCAGACACACTGACTGATAAAAATACCCCAGATTGAAGTTTTACATGTTCAAGGAAACGTGGATGTTCTGAGATTATAAAGTTGTAAAAAGAAACTTCTCCTTGTAAGCATTCAGACTTTAAATATATATTGACATACATTTGGCATACTGTAATATAGGCCTAATGGTTTGGATATGGTGATACTGTATCTTTTGTCCATCAGGAACTACAACGCAATGGACAGATGCAAAGATTTTGCTGTTGTACAGTTAGTACAATTAGTACACTATTTCAGTTCGGATTGTTTTCCTACTGTAAACATAAATAGTGTGGCTCAACCAGGTCTTTCGCATTTATTAATGAATGTAATGCAAATACTGTAGAACATTTAACTGATAAACTAATTAAATTTAAATTTAAATTAAAAATAAACTAATTCTACTTATTTTACTTACTCATGACTCCATACAATGCCCCCTTGCTGGTTAAATCATACATTCAAACCTCCACACAAACAGCCGAAAAACCCCTAGCCTCTTGTGACCATCCTGATCTCGCAAGCTTTAATTTAATTTCGCTGTTAGAATCAGTCTGGAAAGGCTGGGGATCATTACAACTGTAGTACAAGTAGCATTTGAACTTTCAAATCTGCGTCGTCGTTACTGCTACGTGGTCTAGGTGTGACGACAGAGTAAGCGACTGGAAACTTTAAAATAACAATGGCATATCCTAAAAAAGCTTAACCATGGTGATGCTATATCGTCACTTTTATCTCAACTGAATACCAAATCTTAATTGAAAATAGAACAACCACATTGAAGGCCTTTTTAGACGGAAAATATGTTTTCGCTCTACTCCCAACTGGTTTCGGCAATACTGTAGTTTAAATTCATACGTCATATGGTTCGTTGGTCAGAGTAGTTGAATTTACGGTGACAGACAAATCAACTGACAAATATGACAGAAACCGCCATAAACAAACAGCTCCTATGGACAGCTTCCCAGGTGGACTTGTGAACCACAATCCATCTGGCATGCCAGGTTATAAACCCCCCCCCCAACTATCTGGCATCACCTGATATTTGGTTTAATGTCTTCACTATGTCCCCCTGCACATGGTGGACTGTGAAGATAATGGTGATGTCACTCTCGTCGGGCGAGGTCACCTCAGTGGCTCCCCCTGCAGTGAGTTCCTCCACAAAGCCTCGGTGTGACCTCAGAGCCTCGTCTGTCACACATGTGTAGAATTTCCTCATCTTTGTGTTTGCTAAAAAACAGGATCAGTTGGTCTCCTGCCCCATCAATTTTTCTGACAATTTTTGTAGTGAAGTCAAGAAAATATACACATTCTCCATTTATATGGTTTATACTAATATGACACACACAGGTAAACTAGTTTATGGTTTTATTGTTAATATTTTTCTGATTTAAAATATAACAGCAAATAAATATACATTTATATTATAAGTAGTATACCTTGATATTCTGTTTGTTTCTTTGCTGAATCCAGTTCCAATCTCTGGTTTTCTCTTATTTTTTCTAATTGTTTGTCTCTCTCGACAATTTCTTTCTTTGCTGATTCCAATTCCTTTATCAATCTCTGATTTTCACTTATATGTTCTTCTATTTTTTTTTCTTTGTCTTCAATTTCTTTCTTTGCTGATTCCAATTCCTTTATCAATCTATGCTTTTCACTTATATGTTCTTCTATTTGTTTTTCTTTGTCTTCAATTTCTTTCTTTGCTGAATCCAAATAATCTTTTAAAGTAGTGAGAGAACAGAAATGTTCATACAAATATAACATAACATAACATGTGACCCACTGTCATTGTCAACTGATAAATATTTTGTTAATTATTACAAATTTAAATTAACTTAAAAATGTCTTACAGTGAGTAACATTACAAAGAGCAGATAATGTAGGAGTTTGAGATCTTGCAGGTAGGCAAGAGGCTTGAACCCATGACTTTCAAGGTGGGAGACAAACACTCAGAGCAATAGACCATTCAGCCCTGGAACCCATGCCACCAACCTGAGAGCAGGCCATGCTAGCATACTGTAAACACATACATTATGTGAGGCTGGTGCACTGGTTATGCTAGTCAGTGTTTGAGGGTTTTTCGAACTTTTCTCCGATTTTATTTTCCCTCTGTTAATTTCACATCCTACATAGCCATTTTATTGTAAAAGATAACCTGTTATCCCTATTATACTGTCTTACTGTATATCCCTACATTGTATATTGTCCAAATTCTACTTTCTGTGATGGCAATTCTGAAAACATATACTCTTACCAAGATCTTGTTCATGGTTTAATTATTCTTTATAAAGAAGACCAGTCCTGCAGTGCAGCCTTCAAACAGACTCGGACACACTGACTGATAAAAATACCCCAAACTCAGGTTATAAAAGCTTAGTGTAGGATGTTTGTTTTTACAGCTAGCTAGCTCAATCACGATGGTCACCCAAAACATGTTCCCAGGCAATCTAGGATGAGTAGGTCGTAAAACAATAAATCTAACTACAGTATGCAGTCTTTACTTCAAAGTATAAAATCTATCATTCCTATAGTTAAAGATAATTTCAACATCATGCATACTGATTGTATTGATAATCAATTCTAATGTTTCCAGTACATTTCTTATATAAGCATGGAATAACTTTAAAGCCTGTTGGAACGTTTAAGTCCCGCATTGACACAGAATGGTTAGAAAACGTTTCACGGGCTGCTTTGGACATAGTCACATGAGTTTGACTCAGTCAGACGTAAAGGATCACTTTCTAAATTATTTTGTGTTTCAGTGGCCCTCAGCAGGCGGTCCAGTGGCTACACCAAGGAGACACCCTGACAACCAGCAACCTGGCGATTTCTTGCTGATAAACGGTCGCTCCTCCACGCATGAGCGAAAATCGTCAGGATGTAATTCTAGCTTTAATTCATATGAATGTGGCCCAAAAACACAAAGAATGTGTTTTTGTCTGCGAAAGTCGTATAGAGCCAGTTTAAGATGACTTTAACATTACCTGTCTGCGCTTTGTTGTTACATGGTAACATCTCGGTATTTCCATCCAAGTCTTTATATCCTGTAAATGTACATTTCTTCAGCTCAGTTCAGTGTGTTTTGAGGAGACACGTTAGATGCATTGTTATAATACAGTAGACACAGAACACAGCCTGTTCAGGGTGAATTGTGTTTCAAAACTAAGAATTTGTTAGGTGAACAACCTTTAGGTGATGGTGACCTTTTTTAACTGTATTTTTAACTGACCTTTTTTAACTGTTTGTATGCAACTGACCTGATTTATAGCAACAAGAGCCACTGTGACCCATAGCCAACCTTGTTGAGCAGTCTAATCTTTTTCTGAGAAAACAGTAAGAAAGCAGGCATGTTAGACACAAATTTGAACACTGAGTCTGAATTCTGAGCACTCATTTAGTTAGACCTACCTTCCTTCACACAATGTATTTCTTCTGTATTTCTTTAACTGATTACTAATTAAATTGAAACTACATCTGTTGTAGTTCTAAATAGCCTACATTTAGTTTGGGGTTCCTCTTCTAGGCTAATGCAAGGATATTTTAGACACATTTGCTAAAAATATGTTGCAAATATTTTTTTAACCTATTAAATTAACAGGTTAACCTTGTATAAGGTAAAAACTAAATTCAATTTTACAATTTACAAAACTTGGAGTCAAACTATTTACTGAGTTGGGGAAGGATCCCTTCCTTCCCCAACTCAATAAATAGTTTGGGGGTAATATTCCCGAGATTAAAGTTGTACATTTGCAAGAATTTTTTTTGATGTTCTCTGATATATTACCTGAAAATGCTGTGGTCTAATACAAATGGTGGTATGTCCTGAGTTGTTTAACACATCTAATTGTGAATAACTCTTGTCTCATACTCATCTTTTGATCTTATACCCAAATGTCTTCAGTGAACAAGAAAAACAAAGGAATTTCCAATACTTTTGGAGGGGACTGTACAAGTGTAAGGAGATTTTCTTTACCTTGTGTATGTGCCTATATGCAACAGTGGCCAGCAGCAGGTATAGCTATGCAGTAAAGTAGACCTCACTCTCCGATGCCTCAAGGACACAAGTGGTTCTCACTCCTGGTCCTATGGGAAACCACTGCTCTGCATGTTTTATGTCTAGTCCACACACACAGTGCATGGCTATGTTTAACCCTCCTGTTTCAAACGCTCTATCTTGAAAAGCCAGAAGATGGCGCCATCTGATTGTGTTGTTCTCTTTGTTGTCATTATTGGGTGTATTGATATATTTAATTATTTCTTTATGTACATACATCATGTCTGTAAGTTGTAGAATTAGTATTGGCGCTTTCTATCTGCCACAAAGAGGTACTGCGTTGGGTAATTTTGACCCATGACCGTTTAAATACGTAGCTTTTCTTTGCGTTTTTTTTTTTTTTTTCATCCACACGCAAACAGCATAGGCCTACTGCACAAGGTAGCTTCACAGCCTTGTGGTTAATATGGTAAACATCTAGATAGTGAGCATGCCAAGGCGTTGACCTATTATACAGTATATGGGCTGTATATGTATATTAATTTTAACTTAAAGCTATGGTTGCTGTAGCAACCACTGTTTGATAAATATATGCATTTATATATGCAATAAGAATTTTATGTATATTGTTTTAAATATAGATATTTATCAAATGTTTTGCTGAACAGCATGTAGAATACCCTACAGCTAAGGAATGCTTAATTTCACTACATCAACATATATCCTAGGCTGACGTTTGTTAATATGTTCTTACCTTTTGTTTGTTTTACAAGTTGGAGTTTTGAGTTTTAAGAATGTCCCTGAAAGAGATCCCTTCAAATGCAAAAGACAAAGCTAAGCTGTATAAATGCACTTTCAGTTGTGAAACGAAAGTACTGCTCTTTACGTAGCAAGTATGCACTTTTCTAATTCGCCTGTTTCTCTGCCTCTTTTCCTTCTATGGCCATAACACTGCACTGGTACAGAGATGTAGTAGGTCTACACGTTAGATTACAACAATTCTGCGCTACCCCAAAGAAAGAAATCCTACATCTGCCACTACACAGCTGGCTCATTTCCGCGTAGCATAAGTTCTTCATTTAAAGTGTTGCATTTTGTTTATGCGATGCGATGTTTTCGACAAAGATTTTGTTGTTGTTCAGTTGTGAAGAGAAAGCATCGCCGTTAAAGGCGTTACTGATTCATTTCGCTGCTATTTTCCAACCACTAGATGGGAGTGTAGCTCTAAAGCTAATTCCACATTGCTAAATGTGCAATGGACATCTGAAAAGATTCTTACAGGAAAGGGACATATTGTACTCACTCAATAAGGCATCTCATTTATTCAAGGTAGTTTTTATTATATAAAATGTTTACTTTTAAAAACAGCGTAAATAGCATTACAGTAAGAAATGTAGCCTGACTAGTATGACATGTATATCATACTGACAGTAGGTATCTTGCTCATATATTGTGACTGCGATTTGTTCTCATGAACTGTATTGATCATGATGACAAATCGTTTGGATAAAAGCATCCACTAGGATGTACATTTATTACAAAATAAATTAGCTCATATGCCGTTTGGTTTTGAAGTGACCACTTATACTTATTTACTGTAGGTGTTGCTATAACACAACATAGTCAAATTGCAAAATTGTAGCTTCAGAGCTGTAAATATATATATTGGTATGCATAAACAAAATGTTCTGTAGTGTTCAGCGTTCAAGCCTGGTTAGGGCCCAAGACCTTACACATACACATATAAAGGCCTTTTCACGCTGTACACAATACTGAAGCAGAAATGTGAACATGTGGTATTGGACCTGGTCAGGGCCAATGGTGGGGACCGCTATTCCTAGGTCAGATCCTTAGTCATCTAGTCTGTTGTGACCTTTGTCCCTTGGCTCCCCACAGGACAGCAATACAGGTGGTGATATCTAATTTCTGTTTGATAAATCTTTTCTAGCTATTCTAGATACACCAATCCAGATGGAATGAACAACGAAAGCAAACATTACATTTAGAATTGAATTAAAGATTTAGATTACAATTTAAAATAAGTCACCAAAATAGAAATGAGCAATTTCACTAAAACTCTTGATTTTGTAAAATGTATTAAAAACCTCCCTTACAGTTGTTTGTTGAAAGGCCCATCTGAAATGGAAATATTTGTCAGTTAGCAGCTCACCTATTAATAGATTACATATAAAACATGTATAGGCATAATGCTCTCGCTATTTTTTGTGTAAATAACTTCTGGTGTAGCTTTGTCCACAATGAGACAGCAGAAGCCTAGTTTTCATTAAGACTCAGTAAGACTCTGTATGAGTACCTGTTTGAGAACCTCCTTGACTGCCTCTTCATTGCGAGGGCACCTCAGAAACCCTTGGGTCTCACTGAAGAGGCAGTCTACTGTGAGCAGGACGTTACCAACATTATAGCATCGGACCACATCCTTGCTGCTCTTAACACAGGCTGTGTCCGGTGTGTGGTGCATCACCACCAGGATTACCTGTTTGAAACCTGAAAAAGAGGGATAGAAGTCTACATCTTTTTTGAGACTTGATAAGAGGTAACCTTGAGGGGTGAAATCTAAGCAGTATCTCACTGCATTTGTTGTTTCAACTGGGATCTCCATCAAGATCACGTTGGTGTCCAATACTTTTTATTTATTTATATTATTATTCTAAAATAATTGTGTGGCGTAGCCTACAATCACAACCATACAAGTCTGTCACGGGGAATTGTTTGAGATCAATCTGTGATGTAGTCAACTGCCCACACCTGTTCCCATTTACCGAGTCCCCTGAACCACACCTCTCGCGACTCTCTCTGCCCAGACCACTACACCACACCCACACCCCCACAAGTTGGGCTTCTCTGTCCTTTTGTCCTTTTTATGTTCTAGCATGTTCTATTGGTCAGACCAAGGCAATCACACTCTACATCGAGTACTTCTACAGTATGGTAGATTTGGACATTTTTTTCAAATTTTCATAAGACGGTAGGACATCATATAAATAAAAGGTAGAAAAGGAAATAAAGGGTGACGAGAAAAATTGATTTTGTCTTACTTTTCTTATTGTCTTAACCTTCCTGTTGCTTTCCTGTTTCAAACGCTTCTAATGCTAATCTTCTAATGCCAGAAGATGGTGCCATCTGATTGTGTCTAATTGTGTCGTTCTCTTTAGTGCCGTCTGTATTTTTGTGCCTTTTAACCCTCCTGTTGTCCTCGGGTTTCAAGCACACACCTTGTTGTGTCAGCAGTGCACATCATATGTCTGTGTAAGCTGTAGAATTAGGTTTAGCGCCTTCTATCTGCCACAAAGAGCTAGTGCTGGGGTCAGTTTGACCCAGAGGATAACTGGAGGATTAAGTCAGCAATTGTCTGAATTTTGTCAAATTCAGAGAATATCTCTTCACTAGCTGTCCCAGTCTAGGTGATAGATCTTTAATATACTGTAGGAGGCGGAAAAGCTGTGAAAGGATCCTATGGCATTGCCGGGAGGGTGTCTTTGTTTTGATTGAGTTCAAATAACAATCTCTCTCCAGCATCGCTGGAAACAGCCTAAAACCCACCCATATATCTGGCATCACTTATTGCCTCCACTAGATCCCCCTGGACTGTGAAGACGATGGTGATGTCACTATTGTCTGGCGAGTCCACCTCAGTGGCGCCCCCTGCAGTGAGTTCCTCCACAAAGCCCTGGTGTGACCTCAGAGTCTGGTCTGCCACATGTGTGTAGAACCTGTTCGCCTTTGTGTTCTCTGAAAAACAGGACGAGTTGGATTACTTATAGTATAGTGGCACGAAGAACATAAAGAACTACTCATTTTTTATCAGCGTAGGACAATGTTTACAGGTAGACTAGTTCAGGGTTTCACAATTTATATTTAGCTGATTTCAAATTTAACAGCAAATAAAAACTTAAATGTACATTTTAATTAGTTTGTATACCTACCTAGCGCTTCATTTATTTTCTTTAGTGAATCCACTTTCTCTTTTAATATTAGAATCTCTGTGTTTTGTTTTTGTATTATATTTTCCTTCTCTTCAGTTTGTTTTTTTGCTGAATCCAGTTGTACTTTTAAACTCTGAATTTCAATGGTGTTTTTCTCAAATTGTTTTTCATTTTCGATAGCTTGTTTCTTTGCTGACTCCAATTGTTCTTTAAAATCTTCTTGCCCCAATTTCCTATTTCCTTTGCCTATTATGAAATAGTGAGGCTGTTAGAAGAGGATTAAATACAGAGAAAATATGCTAGACTAACTGGACATGAAAGTGTATGAACAGAGCTTGTTCATTTTAAAAACCCACATATGATGCTCCCTGATACAGTAAGTAAACAAAGTTCAACATATTACTTATAAAGCTCTCTATCCAAAAGAGAGAGAAATAACATTTGAAAGCATTTATTTTTTCATATTAATACTGCTGTGGTAATGAGTTACTTACACACTCAATCAGTCTAGCACAATCAGTCTAGCACAAATCTAACTGTAAGCATTCATTGTAAAGAGCACCAACCACCTGCTGCTTTCGTAGGGTACAAGTGTCTACTAAATTATCAAATTGTTAATTACTTTCATAACATTTCAGGATTCAGATATGGCATTACATCAGTCTTCATTTGACAGTTGGACTTTTTTTTATAAAGGTCAGCATTTATTAATTGTTATTTTTTAAGCTTCACTCACCAAAAATGCCTTTTTTTGTATTAGATTTTATGGGTTTAAGGCCAATCTGCAAAACAATATAGTTAAATTGACATTACATTTCTGTAAAACCTTACTGTACAGTATATACATTAAATCTGCCAAGCGAATAATTACATGTTTGCTATGTATATCTTTTCTAAATCTATCACATTGTTTTTCAACCTCCATTCCATATTAGCTTTTGACTATGTGTCAATTATACAGTAGCAATAAATGTATTTTATTTTGTTATAATTACACAAAATCTTTTAATTTAGTTATAACCTGACATGTAAGGCCTTCAGTTAACCTGTGGAACATTTGAGCTCTTTTAAACATTCCACATTCCTTAGCCCATTCTAATTCTACAGCTTACACACACATATGATGTGCACTGCTGGCACAATAAGGTGTGAGTTTGAAACCCAAAGAAAACAGGAGGGTTAAAAGGCACAAAAAAAAACACATAAAGAAATAATTAATAAATAAAAAGATTATTGGTCAGTTATTTAGTTAGTACATTATTGGCTGCCACAAGCATGCTTTTAATGTACAATACATACCCCAGTTGAAAAGGTAAATTTGTTAAGTAAGTAGTTTTTCTACCAGTACCAGTACAGTACTGTACCTGTGTGCAAACTGCTGAAATGGCCTCATCATTGCGAGGACACTTCAGAAGTCCTTCAGTCTCATGAAAGAGGCAGTCTACTGTGAGCAGGACGTTACCAGGGTTACTAGAGCCACGGACATAAGAGTCACCGCTAGTAAAGAAATAGTTTGGGCACAGTGTGTGATGCATCACCACAAGGATCACATGCTTGAAACCTAGAAAGAGAGGGGTTGGGGTCATGTAACTGAAAATTACATGAAACAACAAAAGACATTATAACTGTTGTCATGACTACCTTTGGTTTTAGATAGTGCGTCTTTTATATCAATCAGTATGCGGCTGCTGATCGGGCAGAAGACGATGGTTACATCACTCTGCTCTGGGCTGGACACCTCAGTGGCGCCCCCTGCAGTCAGCCTCTGTATAAACTCCCTGTGGGCCCCCAGGGTGTTGCCTGATGTGTAGG
>JAODUG010004757.1:11072-26555 GCA_027564795.1 Aphredoderus sayanus
TTACCTGTAAGAAGCTGATGACCATGAGGATGAGGCTGTAGGAGCTGATGCCTCCAGTGAAGACTTCATTCAGGTCCCTCTGCAGCAAGAACTGCTTCAGCACAAAGATCAGGTATGGAAGCACAGGGTACTTCTGAAAACAGACAGGAGAGATACACATGAGAATAAGTACAATGTCAGTCAGACTTTAGGGGTTAAGTCAAATAAAAGGGTGGCAGAAAGAATGTAATAAGAGTGGAACATCCTATATTAAATAAAGAAAAAATTAAGAAAATAATATTTCTCTTTGGCCTATATTCCACCTGAGAGATCCTGTCTTTCAAACATTTTGAGTATGGTAATAATCTGTCTCAGTTCCTTAGTCTACCTTTGTCTTGTTTGCGCTGTACAGTTTTTATAAGGGGTTTACCTGAGCCCAGGTCTGGAAACGGAACATTGAAAAAATGTTTTTGTTTCACAGACAGGAATTAAGCCTAGTCCAAGACTAAAAGAAAAATTCAGTGATGATCTCCACTGAAAACAGTTCTTAATCTAGGATGTCTGAAACTTTTTTGTCTGTGAGGCCCTTTTTTCTTTTTTGGGCTTTGAAGAGGGAGGATAACCTACCCAGGTTACACCCCAAGATGCCAAAGGAGTTTAGCATTTCATGTCCTGGCAAGCCTTTTTAAATATGTGTTAAAAGCACCATTCATTTTTCTGTGAGAAGCCCTGTAATGTTACTTTCAAAACAGACCAAGTAATCACAGAGAGCCATTTTCAAAGAAGTCTACATAACTTGGATGGATATTAATATCCATGTTTAAAATTCATCAGACTATGTTAGATCATAGTTATTAGATTATTAATTATTTACAAAATGGCATTATTACTGTCACAAACATTCATTTTCCCCTTGGAGGAACAAATGCTCCATTGTCAACAATTTCTCACGTTACGGCCCAAATGCTGCCATACAAGAGATCATGTTATCTAAGATTTTGTTTCATCTTGCATTTTGTTTCATTCCATTGTGCTAAAGTCAAAAATCTCATTACTACTTATAGTCATCAATTTGAGCATGTTCCCTAAATCTTTCATCCGCCAAAACGCATTATTACTTTAAAAAAGGTCTAAACTAGAGTAAACTAAACTCATTTGTTTTGAGAGACACCGCTATAGGAACTCCCCTAGTTAAAAACCAGTCTGTTATGGAATATGTGAGAATCAGGTGACAGCATGCAAAGCTGGCATGCAATCACACAAACCAGAAATGAGCTGCATCAGCAAGACTGTGCATGAGCCCCAGATCTAGTCAGGTACATTAGACCTAAGGCTGTTAACATGTATAACAGCCTGTGCTTCCATGCATTAACACCCTGATTCTTGATTTCCTTGGTGTGCTGGAACATTAACACCTGAAATTCCTTTATCCCACTGGTGGGTATACTGACAGAGCCAACTTGCACTGGAATGTTGCCAGAACCAAGGGAAAGATAACCTCTCTATAGAGGTTTGTCAGTGGTTTGGCACAGCAAGGCCTTCTACAACACACATGGTGCTGAAGTTGAAGCGGAGGCAACAGTGTTATTGGGATTGCGCCAAGTTCATTTAGGTAATGAGACAAGCCAACACAAGACTAGAAAGTGTATTTGCTCTGAAAAACTACACAGGCCTCTCACATTCCATGTAGAGTCCCCAAACTCATGTGTTTGCACTTTCCAATTAAAAATGGGAAGGTTAAACAATTAGTCATCTAGTTATCTATTGATGACTGATCACTCCTCATTTTACATATTCAGAAATGCCTAAAAAGCTAACAGTTTTTATTATCTGGCACCAGTCTTCTGTTAAAATTTGCTAGGGTTTCTTATAAAGTCAATGGCTCTGAAACCATTTCTTACATTAATACAGACCAGCGTTTATATGCATAGATTTATACAGTAGCTGTTGAATTTGTATATTCAAAATATGCAATACAATTATTTAAATTGGCTTCCATGCTACTTTGACTAAAACAGATGTATAAACCATGATTTTACATATGCACCACAAATGTTTGTTTTAATCTCCTCAGGGGAGTTTGACATATAATCCAGACTGATAAAGATTAAAGGGAGTAGTGTATATTTACTGGCCAGAACAGGAGGAGCAGTCAGGTTCCCACCTATACCACCCACAGCTGAACAATATGGCATTGCAAGTTCAATAATAGTTGTTTCTCTCAAACAATGTATTCCAAGACAACCAGAGTGAATACACCGACTGTGCTCAAGTCTAATGGGATGCAACACAGACATTTAAATCACATGTTCTACAAAGTCCCCTCTCACCTTAAGATAGTCTTTAATGAAGCAGGCTGCTTTGACGCCAGTTTCCACATTGAAACTGATGTCCACCTTCACTTCGGTCTCCTGGTCAGTCAGCTTTATGATTGGCACCTGAAATAGGTAAGGTTGTGTTGTGTACTGTTAAAGTACTAGCAATTCTATTGAAGCTTAAAAGGTGCTGTATGATATTTTAAACATTACTACTGTATTGCAGCAAACTACTATTTCCTATGTAAAAATATATCATTGAAAATACATCCTGAGCAGAAAATGACACCGCACTCTGTTTTTATCCAAGCTTATCTGTTCTTTGTTTTCATAGCCAACAGGGCTAGTGCATGTTTGTGTATACGCAATGCAACGCATGTCACATTTGTTTTGGTCTGAGGTGCTTGTGCACTTAGTGTGATATCTAGTGGCAGAAAGTCATACAGAAGCACTTTAAATTAAATTTCAAAATTTAAAAAAATATAAAAATACACCAACTTAGATTACTTTAAGAAGGCGCAATAAATTAACTCTGTTGTGCCAATGTCTGTATGGAGAAATGTTAGATCAGTACATTTGTACAAACAATGTAATTTGGTGATGCGACATTGTAATAAATATTTCACACTTATGAGTGTGTAATTAAATGTGAAACTCAGTCAAACTCATTAACCAGGAAGCTGTCTAAATGTGCATATTGCCTATTAAAAAGGAAAGTAAAAAAAGCATAAAAACAGGGTTAAATCAATGCATACTTAATATTTAAAAATGGGTTTTCTGTTTCTGTAACAATAAATTCCTGCCTTGAGTGACTTAGTATTGAGCTATTCAATCTATTCATGAACAGTGCACCCTTGTTAAAAACAAAATTACAAAAACAAAATTTAAATACAAAATTATAATAATAATAATAATAATAATAATAATAATAATAATAATAATAATAATAATAATAATAATGCTGGGTTTACAGCAAAGGGCAGCAGAATTAATATAACATTACAATTTCAGCTTGTTATTCCAGACACATGAGTGCGCATGCATCAAGTACATTTCCCCTATGCATGTTTGTGAAAGCCACAAATGCCCGTGTTAACCATGTGACGGATGCTAGCTAATCCCCTAACATGGGCTCTGGGAGTGGATGCTGGTTCACTGGTGTCCCGCGGCTGTCCCATAACCATCCACAGTAAAGGCAACAACTCACTGTAGCCTTGTCCAGCACTTTGATAGAGAAGGGTTCCGCCACATTATGCTTCCGTAGCGCCTGTTCCAGCTCCTGCAGCGGGGGGCGCTCCCACTTCCCAAACACCACCAAGTCAATGTCACTGAGAAAAAAGGGACATTGTTAAGAACACTGAGTGGCAACACTTACAATAAATAAAGCCTCAATTACATGTATATTACTATAATCATAGGTCTTACCTAGTCGGAAGGTAGAGCCCTGTGCTGAAGCTGCCAAATATCTGGACCTGAAAGAGAATAAAACAGTGTAGTGCTAGTACAACATTCCCAACAGCTTATAATGACAAAAAAAAGGTGTATCATCCAACTCTCTCCACAAAATATCTGACGTCTAACTTTAGGAAAGACTAAAGCCACATGCTGAAAGTACCAAGAGCAAGACATTTGACTAGATATTGATGGCAATATAGAGTATTTGTATCTATTTTCTGTGGTGAAACACCAGAGTGCGAGTGTCTCTCTTACATCTGCAGTAGGCCACAGCTCCTTGATGACCATCTCTATCCTACTAACAACCTCCTTCCTCATCGCTGCCTCCTCCGGCCTAGGAGACATGAAGTTGTAGAAGTCCACCACCTCCTCATGTAGCCTGAACAGAGAATGGACAGAAGGGCCTTTATTTTCGCACGCACACACATTTTCAAAATGTTACCATGCTGTAAAGTTATTGTATTCTATCAATGGGTTTATGATTGCAACATATCTAGCTCTAGTGGCTGCTGTTGTATAGCATGCTTTCACTCCAAGTATCATATGGCCGTTTCAGCTACTTGGGCATCTGTTAAATTATAAGAAGCACATGTATTACATACATACATACATACATACAACAACATGGGGACTGAGTATTTCACTGCAAGCATTTTACTGTGTTTTTTATGCTCATCTTACTTAATGTCTTAGCAATGTTAGGACACAAAAGGTGCCAAAGGCAAAATGTGGCACTACACACCCACCCACCCCATGAAGAGTGCAAAAGAGGCATTTTAACAGCAATGGATAGGACAGGAGTCGCATACGCTTCTGACCAGATAAAATTCCTGGGAACAGTGAATCTCTGTCGCTCCCTGTGGGCGTTCAATTCTCAGGGAATGCACACCACGCTGGCAGACTGAAACGCAGGACAGGGAACCTGTCACAATCAATTACCAGGGCCCTGGAGTTAGTGCAGCACGCCAATGTGCCCACTGCGTGGTGGACACAGCCAGTCGCCAAGCCAGGCCGAGCTTATATGTTGCCAGGCGTGTTCCACTGACCAAGGTTGTAGTTAGCATTAAGCCACTCCCACAGTAAATTGCAGTACTAGCAAACTGCAACAATCTCTTATTGTGGGGGCTCTGAAAAGGTTAAACCTTTGACTCTGTAGCTACCTTACCTAAATTAATTCCTCCCACTGACGTTGGCCATGAGTTAATCTCTAGCTTGTGTTAAGAGTGTTTTAGAATGAAAATGAGCAATAACGGGTGGGAGAGAAGCAAGCTGCAGATTGTAAAGTAAAAAAAAAAATTAAAAATGAAACAAGCAGACAACTGGCAGAATTTAACTACTGGCTACAGTAGACTTATTAATTATACTGATTTTCTATTATTAGCCCCGTATGATGACCACCACACTCCCATGAATGAGCAAATGACCACCAGCTCATCACGGATTCTGAAAGAGGACTGCAGGGGAGTTCAAAGTGACCAGGGTGCTCTCTAATTTAAACATTTCAGAAAACTGAGGACCGTGGATGACACTTAATTTGCATTCCTCTGCAATAATTAAATAACCATTGTCATAGGCTGTTATAGTCATAATGCATTTGGTGTTGCTTGCACAATGGCTATTTTCTATACTAGCACTAAATTCTTGCACACACTTCCCAGATGGGTGCAACCATTCATTACAAATATCACAAGTTCATGCAACACAATTGAATACGTTTATGAAACACAAGTTCATGCAACACATTTGAATACGTTTATGAAAGCTTATTTTATAGCATACTAACTATATATTTACGAATACACCTGAATATATTTTCACTTAATCTTATAGGTCTAAATAAATAAAAAGTAAAGTAAGAATGGCACGCATCAGTGAGGGTATTTCAATTGTTTCTAAGTTACAGTACAGTAACAGTAATATGTTTCACTTCTGTACCGTCATTCACAGAGTGTTCCTTGTAGAAATAACTGGTCAAGATAAAAGTGAACTCTTTATGATGTCCTGGGTGTAAACGAACATTGTACAAATACAGTCTCACACTTGACACTAGTCAACTTTATGTACTGTATATTACAATGAAGGGAAGGTACTGAACCTTACGGTACTGTACAATAGTCTAATAGTAGACACGCAAACATCATCTCTGTAAAAGCATCTCAATGCCAATAGTTGACCAAATTCACTCGAATAGAATGATTTAAAGCAATAGTCAATAGTCATCTGTAAACGCTTTACTACACGTGAACGTATCAATAACGTTACATAACCAGAAATGGTATTGTGTAAACAGCCAGTTAGTTATAGTAACTAAACACTTCTCCTAAATCAGCTGTTGCTAGCTCCCTATAGGACGAGCTGTGTGCTAACGTTAGCGTCCTTACATTAGGAAACTGAACTGAATGTTCGTCTTACCAGTGAGGGTTGCCGTTACTACGCTAGTGGCTAAAGTTAGCATGATAGCGAGCTTGCAATGACACCTATCGTGCCGAAATTGTTCTCCCACCAGAATCGTACCGCTGCCTAATATTTTGAATGCTAGCAACTCAGTCAGCATAATTAGTGACGACGTTGATCTATTAATGAAATGTGATTGAGTGTCTCGTTTTCCTTCTGTGTCACTTTCTTTATCTGGATTTATTGTGTTACGTAATCACACGCTTGCTTAAAACATGTAGCTTTTTCTCCATGAGAAAGCTCTAGTTCTGTCTCGACTAAAAAGAGCCGTACTGAAGCTAATGTTGACGAGGGAAACAATTTCGGCACAACAGCCCAACTCAAAATCTAGTCGGCTTACTCCCGTGCACGTTTATATGTGTATTATTTTCCGTATTTTGTCAGGGAATTACGCAAAGAACCTAATCCTTCAAAATCCAAAACAGATAAGGACGTAGCCTACCTTATGACAGAAATGAGTGATTACTTTGCTAATTACGAGCAGCTAACATTAGCCTCCTTTTAATTCCATAATTCTGCATTCGTAATGATCACAATCATCCCCTCACCCAATAACTCCAGGGTTGTATGTCCTCGTCTTCCACGGCGTCCAAGTGTTGGTATAATTACCATTAGTGCAGTTTGAAAGCAAGTAATTCATCCCATAAGTGCTCGCCTTGTTGTCACTTTTCCTCCGGCCTGGATGGTGACTGTGGTGATTTAGGGGTACAGAGGGGATCTGGTACCTCTTCACACAGATGTGTTGTAAATTAAAAGGTGGATGCTCCTGCGGATGACGGTGATGATAATGGTTGACATTGTTGTGCATGCTGTCGCTGAAGTTAAAGAACAGATTGGCACCTCCAGCGTTTTTATTAATATTCCCACTGATAGTCCTATCTGATGAGCAGTTTGATGATAGATTGTCCGTCACGGATTCCTGCGACGATGTAGGGGAAACAGTGCCCATCTTTTGAGATATTTTACCCTCACCCAGGTCCGCCGTGACACAGTTGCTGTTCACGTTTACCGGGGTCATACAGCTCGGTCCATTCTCGTTTCCCAATGGGGAGATCGCAGTCCCATTAATACTGGTGCTGTTCATGATGCTATGATGGCTGCTCAGCCCATTACTGCTGCAATGGCTTTTACTAGGTGCCACAGCCGACACAATTTTAGAAACGTCCAATGTAGGATAATTCACGCACTGATTGTAGTTCGGATGGTGATGCTGACCGGAATGAGTCCGTAGTGAAGCCCGCCAGACTTCCATCCACAAGGCGTTTGCAGGACCTTTCTGTTCGGGCTGAATCCAAGCTACCCTCGGATCCATTCAAGTTCTTTTTTGGTAAACCCCTCTACGTAACTAAACCGGCGTGCCCCCGTTACAAATGCGCGACGTCCAGGAAACAGGGAACAGTCAGGCTATCCGGGTTACGAAAAAAGAAGTAAGTAACATTGAACCCAATAGGACCATTGATAAACTGGCCCTTTCCGCCGCTAGCTGAGATATCGCTAGCAGATTCCTACGGGAATTCAATATGGCGTATTCTCTTCAAATGGGAGAAGTCCTACGGACAAGTCTGACGCAAACACGTGAGTAGCGAAGGTCCCCGAACGAGAAGACCTTATTTCGGTATTAGCATTCAAAGGGTGCCTTCGGTTACCTCCGCCCAGTCACATGTTTGCGTCAAGACTGTCCTCGTCCGAGTCTGCTATTCAAATGTTCGCGCATGGGTATTGAGTGAGATTTTTAAATTACCACTGCGAACACGCCCCCGTCCGCCGCCCACTCATCTCGATTTCACCACTCTTGCTCTCAGCTGGCAGATGGACTAATTACAAAGCATATGAATTTTATTTAATTGGACTATATTTATTCAAACACAAAATACGTGTGTTAATTTGTGAATCATGAAAGTAACAAGTCATTAATACATTACATTTCTTCTAACATATTTTAAACAAAATAAAAGTTTACTATACCACTGACACTAAAGAAAGCAAGACAAACTGGAAGCATGCATTGTGTATTTTGCTGGCATTATAGACTAATATACAAGTCTAGAAAAAAAATAGATAGATAGATAAATATGATATATAGCACAACTGGTCTTCAATGCACACTCAAACGCCAGATGGCTTCTACAACTTTTAAATGTGCCAGATTTAATGATTCCAGACACCTTCTGAATATCAGCCCTTGTATTGACTATCTTCCAGGTGATTAAGTCTCATATGTACCAGAGGCACATCAGAGGCATACGCTTCTGGGTGCTCTGATGTGAGATTGGTAGAAATTTCAGAAAGAGAATGATCATCTTGCATAATCTGTACCCCCCATTCACGTCACATGTGACATAGTCTAGTAAAGTTCCCAAAAGATAGCATGGTAGCTGAGCAAAGACATCGCTTTCCTTACACACACACCCACCCACCCTGTGGAAAATAGAGCTTTAGCAATTCCCTCCCCTCCCTTTGAACCAGTACAGGAAAAGCATCAGAGTGTCTCCTTCATGTTTGTTCATACTTTGGTACTAGGATCTCACCCTCCCTTCAGGAAGGAAATGGGTTTAAAACAGAATTCATTCACTTTGTGGGAATACCATACTGGTCATTATTGTTGACAGATGCTTCTAACACAACAGCACATGGCCAGAATAAACAGTGAATAACATTTCATAATGAGGGCAGCAGCAGACTGGACGTGGCTTGAATAGTAATGAGACACTTTGCAGCAAGTATCTATTTCGCTTGGACGGTGAATTTACAGACCAATGTTTTTTTTATGTAACACAAGTGGGCATATTGCTCGTGTGCTTTGGACCAGTGTGTCGGCATCACTAGGCAATCCAACAGGAAAATCCTTCCATGTTCGCTTTACACTCTAATCAGATGTCAGCCTCAGTAAATACATGCTATGTGATACAGAGGATATTACCAGGAGCGTGGATGGAGGCTATATAAGAAAATAACTGCCTAGAGAGAAATAGAATAGAGTCCTCGAACATGAAAGATGTCACTCCACATTGCCATTAGCAAAATATAGTCAACTCTGCTCTCTGAATTATATATATATATATTTTTTTTTTAAATATTATAAAATAAATAAAAATATTATGGCAAAATCACTTATTTATTTCCACTAAAACACTAATATTTGTTACGAGTGTACACCCCCCCTTCCCCGAGACATAATTACATAAGTAGTTAGTGTAGAAAATAAGTATCTACACCATAGTGTAATTTCCACTACAGGAATAGAGAATATAAGCACCAGTCTAATTGGACAATTATGAAGAGGTACAGTACATTATACCAGGTGCTCGTTTTCATAACTCCGGTACACCCTCTTAGCCTTAGCATACATCCCAAGTGTCCCTCTGCAATGCATCTCCCTCTTCCAACACCACCTCATCTTCCTCTCACTATATTATTCATCCCCAATCAGGTCTTCTGCTGGCTCTCCTAGTCTTTGGCCACATTGGTCCCTGGACAGCCAACAGGGAGCACTGCCAAGTCAACAATCCATTCTTCTTATTTCAGGCATGAATGAGTTATCAAGGAGCCAGCTTGATCTTCATTTGATTTCCCTTTCCTAGCTGCCAAGTGCCAGGATCTCCAGATACCCATATTCACAGCATAGAGCATAGGTTTTCTCCTCTAGTGGTTCCTTCATGAAATTGGAGATGTAAATTATGAACGGAAACCAAGTGTTTTTCCTTCTCTTCAGATTTCAAAATGACCATAAGCAGAAGTCCTTCTGATGACATCCCGTTACATCATTTCCCAAAAATGTGGGACAGTATGAAAAATGCTAAAAAGGACAAAATTAGTGATTTGTAAATTCCATTCACCTGTAACTGTTTTGTGAAAATATACACCATTTTAAAATCTGACTGCAACACACTCCCAAAAAGTTGTGGCAGTACAGTATTTGCACTGAAGACACCCATTTATTTAGTTTAGCAAGTATAATCAGCAACAGGTCAGTATTGTTGTAAATCTTGCATCCACACTCTGTAGCGACTACTGCTTATGCAGTCATTGCAATTCTATTTCTACTGGAAAATGCAGAACAATAATTCATGAAAAACAGGTACGTCAGTTTCGATGACATGGTTTGTGTGATCTTACACATCTGTAAGTGCACCATTAATATAGAAGGAGCGTGCACATTTTGGAGCAACATAAGCTGCCATCCAGAGGTGGTCTTTTCCAGAGACATGCCTGCATTATCCAGTAGGACAATTCAAATATCATTGACTGCAGTAGGCGCTAAAGAGTAGGGGTGTCTACAGTCGGGGGAGGGTCGTGGTTGTACTCGCTAAACTTCACAAATGGGTGTCTAAAGTGCCCACACCTTTAGTAAGTGTAAGTAAGGTGTCTTTGAGTGTTGCAATGCCTGTCCCAAATGTATTTTAGTGTCTACACTTATTTACAATTAGTGTACATTTTCACAAAACAATTAAAGTCACAAGGTTAAACTTCACATAATGTTTGGTTGTAGTGTTTCCAATATAGTCCAGGGTGAATGAGAGTTACCAATCACACATTTGTATTATCATTTTCCATACTGTCCCAACCTTTTTGGAACTGGGGTTGTAGATGGTGTATTGCATGCTTCCAGGTATAAAAGTCAGTCACACACACACGCACCTAGTGACAGAGTTTACTGCTCTGCATTTAAATGACAGGTTCCATAGGGACATTCCGATTTGTAGAGGCATTTGCTACCTTAACAGCAGGGGTATTAATGTAGCCCCCCGCTGGGAATGCTTTCCTGCACCTATCTGGTGGAGAAAGTACTTTGGCTTTTGTGAAAGTGATACTCAAAGTCAATAGTGGTTATAGATAAAATCTCATTAGGGTGGCATTCAACTGTCTTTCATCAGCTCTGCAATGTCTAAATGTTTGATGGACATCTGCCACCTTCAGTATTGCCTTAGGAAAAATAATGTGCAAATGCTGTATTTTTTACTTTTCCAGTACCTGTACTGTTCTTTATAACACAAATGGTATCAAAGCCTTCCGCGATTTAGGATAGTCTTCAAACTTGGCAAGGTACCACCTACAGAGAAGTAAAACAAGTGGATTAATTCTATAACTGCACCTGTATTGCACACAGTATCCAGTACATACGTGCTTTGCGTGTGGTCCTTACTTGTGGTGGGCTACAGCCCTGCTGGAAAGGACTACCAGCGTAAATAGAGAGAAAGCTGCACTATGAACAGAGTGGCCAGCCAGTGCAAATCCTGTCCACTCTGTGATCTCTCCTAGGAAGTTTGCTCCAGACACATACTCAAACATGCCACCTTTGGGTAGAATACGCAGGAATTTGTAAAGTTATCCTTCCATTTCATGGTTCTTATTGAAACCATAGTAAAGTAGTGCGTGTGTGTTATTTTACAGAGTGGAACCATCCACTCTCCATAACACATCATGGGTGTCTCACCTTTGGGAATTTTATATCCGGTTTCTCCAGGCTCTCTTAGGTTCCGCAGGATGTAGTCAGAGTGCACATTTACCAGCCACCCAACCAACCACAGTGAGAACCCTGACAACCAACCAATCATTACACTTAATTCAACAACAGCCAATTACAGTAATTTACTTTAAGACAAAGGTGAATTCCCCTTTGCTGACCCATTGGGGAAATGATGTATAGTGCACATATTATCTTAAAAGGTGTCAGCTACCCGACATTCGACATAAATGTTACTGTCAATCTAGAGGCATCCATACACATTCAGACATTTCACATAAGTGTTCTAATCTGCCAAAATTATCCAGTACACCAATGTGGGTTTCCAATAGCTAGTCATTCCACGCCTACCATATCTTTGAAGTGAACCAGATAACACAGGTGCCTACCTGTGATGAAGCAAGGATGTGTCACCCAGTCTGTAGGGTACTCAGCATAGTGGCTCAGATATCTGACCTGCATGTATCCATTATAAATACAGAAAACAAAGGCTAGGAAGAACGATACAAATGGTGTTGGTTTACCTCCTCGAATTAAAAAGGGATAAATTAGGGACCTGCAACAGAAAAAATATAGTTATCATTTAACTATTTGAAACGCACTACTACATTTGTAAAATGAAACTTAGAATATGTCTACTATAACTAAATGCAATTAATAAATGGTGATACTAATAATTCATCACTCATTTAACCAATAATCACCTACCTCTGAGCATAATGGCAGAAATACATTGCCAATAAAATTTGATTAGGCAGAAGTGAAGTTTTGTCTGAAACAGTCCACACCACCAGACACAGAGGGACCAGGAATGCAGGCAGCTCCTGGACAAACCAAGCAAATTTAACGTTCACTGGAAATCCATATTTACCTGAAGCATATCGACCGTACGGCACGTTCTCAAAAAGCAAGGTAAAAAATGTGCAGGCTGCCATAAAGACCAGGAGGTAAGCCATGCAGTCAATAATATACAACTCCTTCTCTTCTGAGGAGAAGAATGTGTTGAGCAATATGTCCATCACGACCCAAAAACTTGAAATAAATGTGTATTATTTACGTGTGTGCCTGTGTGGTGCGCGTGCAAAATATTGAATGTGTGGAAACTGCGTGACCATAGGCCTAATACTACTGAACTGTAGTCTGTTTCATAAAAAAAAAAAGTGTTGTGTGTGTGTGACGCCGGTCAGATGGCCTGTTTATAAGAACTGGGGCGGAGCATTATTAATTCTTACCGATGTATGCATGCAGTTTGGTAGTAGAGTTTTATCAAATATGAAAATGTAAAATCCTCCATATAACAAATAATTAAAATTGCAAACACCACAATGTCATCCCCAAAACATTTATTCGTAATATGCAGTAGACATTGGTCATTTTGGGAATTCACACGAATACAGACGATAGCAGCTTTCGTGTTCCTACTGGCAGATCTTTGGTCAGCTAAGGGGTCCTGACTCACATGTGTGCGCAGACCCGCTGCGCAGCAAAATAGCATCGCAGCACGCTCTATGTGAAGCACATCCATTACTATATTGCATTTGTTACAGATTAAAATCACGACAACACTGTTTCGTCGGCTTTTCTCTAGAGTTGTCTGCTATTCCAACATGGGGAAAAGAAGCAGAGAGAGGCAGAAAAACCAGAATTCTGGACGAGATAACAGGGACAACGCTGTAAGTGTGGAGTACTGCTGTAAAACTCATGCTAACTCAAGCTGTTCAGCCAACTTAACTGACCCAGCTGTACAGGAAAGTCAAACAACAAGCAACAACAAGATTACTAAACTGTTGCTATAACAATTCTGCCATCTGCCACTCCTGCTATGTTTTCAGGGCTGGGGTGCAGGATATTCCGACATAATCAAGGAAAACAAGCTGTTCGAAGACTACTACAGAGAACTGGGTCTCGTACCAGAGGGGGAGTTTGAACATTTCATGGCGGTTATGAGGGAATCTCTCCCAGCAACCATCCGCATCACTGGCTACAAAAGGTATGGTAGGGGGGATTGATCAAATGCTCAAAATATTCAGGTTCATGAGAGAAAATTATTTATAATGAAACATGGCATTACAAGCATTTGTAGTTTGAGCCATACAATACATCGATAGACCAGGCATGTTTGTATTAGATATAGTAATATTTATATATTTAATAGATCCTTTAAGATATTGTTACTCTTTCCTTTTATTTCAGCCATGCCAAGGAGATCCTGCATTGTCTTAAGGAAAAGTACTTCAAGGAAATTCAGGAAGTTGAGATAGATGGAATGAAGATCGAACCACCACAGGCTCTGAGCTGGTAACCTCCCATACACATAGAGTACCTATCCTGATTGTCATCATGTTGCACAGAAAAACAAACAGGACGCAATCAATTACCATTATACACCAATGTTAATACATTATCTTGTTCACACCCACCATTACACGTGGTATAGACAAAGAAATTTATAGTTTTGATGTTTGGGCTATTTTCTTTGCAAGCCATATGCTGCATATGAGAAAAATAATTGTGGGATTGGTTGTTACAAACATAATAAAATATTTGAAAAATATAGTATAGACATGTAACAAACCTAGAACTCAATGTAAGGTCACAAAGACTTGGTGCGGCCTGGGTTTGAAGTGATGGAATTTGAAACTCAGTCTTAAATTCATGGGATTTATTGAACCAATTTAATCACAGTGGAGAACTTGCAACTCATTTTTATTTTGAGAACAAAGATTATGGTGCAAATAATGATATGATGTAATTTGTCTTTGGTGTTTGTCATGTTTACATGTGCATTATAGTGTTACTATCACAATCGGGTCATTATAGTTCTTTCTCATTATTTTCATTTTATAGTTATATGTCCTACATTTGGGTCTAAAATTATATTTGGCCAAATATACTGGAGAACTGCTGTGTGTGTGTGTGTGTAATGCTGAGTGAAACTAGAAAGTATGGCTCCTACAGTATGTGTGTGTGTGTGTGTGTTTGTGCGTGAGAGCAGGTATCCTGATGAGCTTGCTTGGCAGACTAACATGAGCAGGAAGATCATCAGGAAATCCCCCCTTTTGCAGAAGTTCCACCAGTTCCTGGTTAGCGAGACAGAATCGGTGAGTCACCTACCAGCTGTTTTACCGAGCAGGCAGAGGTCCAGATTATATGCTGGTGCCCTGTCCTGCATGCATGGCTTCTCCGTAGCTAAAGCAGGTGTTGTCAGCCAAGATCGCGGCTTCTGTCAGAACACACACATTACAGTACCCGCACACACCCACAGACTGACCATTCCACCACTCTCCTTACATATCTATCCATTGTCTTGTGTATGGATATTTATAATGAGGCACAATGCCATTTCATTCATTTAGAAAAGGTCATGTGACGTTGAAATGTCTGCCTTTATCCTTTCAGGGTAACATTAGCCGACAGGAGGCAGTTAGCATGATCCCTCCACTCCTCCTGAAGATTGAGCCCCATCACAAGGTCAGACACCAGATAACACACCTCTGTAATCTTTCTCTCCGTGCTTGTAAATGCAAGGCTGTAGTGTGTTAACAGGCTATCGAACAACCTTTTAAAACAAAAGGCTGTTGCTAGTCCTCCAACAGCCTGAAAACACAAGGCTGTAGCTAGCCTTCCAATAGCCTGTTAACACACAAGGCTGTAGCTAGCCCTCCAACAGCCTGTTAACACACAAGGCTGTAGCTAGCCCCCCAACAGCCTGTTAACACACAAGGCTGTAGCTAGCCCCCCAACAGCCTGTTAACACACAAGGCTGTAGCTAGCCCTCCAACAGCCTGTTAACACACAAGGCTGTAGCTAGCCCTC
>JAODUG010004758.1:0-10381 GCA_027564795.1 Aphredoderus sayanus
GCCAGCAGTGCACATCATATGTTTGTGTAAGCTGTAGAATTAGGTTTAGTGCCTTCTATCTGCCACAAAGAGCTAGTGATTTTGGTCAGTCTGACCCAGAGGACATTGCGAGGGTTAAATAGACTCACAAACGTAGTGGTGCTCCACTTCATTCCATATAATTATGAAAAATATCAATTTTTGATGGCCATATTTAAGGTCATTTGACGGTTTCAATGTTTTCTATATGCCCTCTTGATGTTACCTCAGCATTTCAATCCTTATTGTTTTGATTTATTTTTACTGATATATATCCATATATAACCTACAGCTGTATTTACTTGTTTTATAATAAACTCACTTTGTTATAATTGTAACTTGGTTTAGTGCTGAATTTGTATATACAACCCACAAGTCACTGTTATGACAAGAATTCAGAGGTCCAGATGAATGACTGATTGACATTTTTACAAACGTTGCACTTCTTGTTCACTGCGGATTACTTGTTCATCAAATATTAGGTGACTAAAAATAACAGGTGGTGCCCCTGTTGTGCAATTAGAATTAAACTATATAACCTTGATTGTCCTACACTCTGGGTGTGGAGGGGATGTCGTGGATGACACGCATCTTTAACATTGCGTGGAAGTCTGGGACAGTGCATAAGGAGTGGCAGACCGGGATGGTGGTTACCCTGTTAAAAAAGGGTGACCAGAGGGGGCTTGGGAGTATGCCCATGCTACATGTGTTGTGGATCTGGAGAAGGCATATGACCGGGTCCCCAGCCAGATACTGTGGGAGGTGCTGAGGGAGTACGGGGTGAGGGGTTTACTTCTTAGGGCTATCCAATCACTGTACGCCAAAGCAATTGCTGTGTCCGGCAGTAGATCAGACTCGTTCTAGGTGGGTGTTGGTCTCCGCCAGGGCTGCGCTTTGTCACCAATCTTGTGTATCTTGGGTATACATGGACAGGATATCGAGGCGTAGTCGTGGTGGGGAGGGGTTGTGGTTCGGTGGCCTGGGGATCTCATCGCTGCTGTTTGCAGATGATGTTTCTACCCTCACCTATGGTCATGAAGCGAATGACCGAAAGAAATAGATCTTTGGGCACAAGCAGCCGAAATGGGTTTCCTCATGAGGGTGGCTGGCTGGGTGGTTAATGTGGCTGGGGAAAAGGATTTGGCTTGGGAAAGGGAAGTTTGGGGTCCCCTGCTAAAGCTGCTGCCCCCACGACCCGACCTAGGATGAGAGGTTGAGAATGGATGGATGGATGGAATCTAACAATGTATTAAATTGATTCAGAACCTACATCAAAGGAAAACAGTTCTGTGTCAGTCTTGGAGATCATGTATCTAAGAAACATGACATTACTTGAGAGTTGCTGAGCCTAGACCTGATCTCGCAAGCTTCAGTTTGACTTCACCACGAGAATAAGACTAGAGCATAAAACAATATGGTCTGGAGAGGAAAGCAATCCTTTCAATTTTGTCTGGTATATTTAACGTGTGACCAATAAATGTCCTACTGGTAGTTATCTCTAAGCTCAGCTAAGCTTAGTCTCAAAAACCAAAAAACAGCAATGGTGGTTCATAAAGAGGTTAATGTAGTGCTACAAAAGCATCAGTTTTTATTATAAAAGAAAGGCACTAAAGGCTTTTCTCAATGGAACATATGTTTTCACTCTTCTTCCACAAGACATGAATTGGCTCCGCTGGTTAACAGGTTTGTCCAATCACCTACCTAAGTATTTTTTGAAAGCGCCATCCCCTTTTAAAACAATTTTAACCAACGACCCCTGTCGTGTTCAAAATTGGCTTAGGAGTAAACAGGACACTGAGACTTTAACCCTCCTGTTGTCCTGCAGGTAAAACTGAGCCTTCTATCTGCCACCTCTTTGTGCCAGAGATAGAAGTTTCTAATTCAATTCTAATTCTACATCTTTCACAGACATATGATATATATGTAAAGTATCAAAACATAAGCAGGTGGCACCATCTGCTGGCGGAAGAAGGTAATGCGTTTGAAACCCGAGGACAACAGGAGGGTTAATCTGGAAAATACAGGATACCATCCCATATGGAGAGTGAATGTGAGATGGCATCAGATGATACTGATTAGGAAAAGGCAGAGTAAATTGCTGGGGAAGTTGATAAAGATAACCAACACATTGACTGGCAAGCCGGTGATTATGTGGACATGTAGCCCAACAGACCGTGTCCTGACAAGCATTGTGACCTGTCACTTGACATGGCATGGTCCGGTGATGCAGCGAGGGCCCACTTACATAGACGGTGACATCAGTGCCCAGACGAGGCCATCCTGGGATTGGACCTAACAAGGTCCCAGCCAAGATGGCATCTGTACACTCCTCACTAATGCAAGGACTGGAGAGAGATGTATTGATGTACTGTCAATAGAAAAAGCTGCAGATACTGATAAAGTGTAGTATGTCTTTGGGACATACTACACCTGCATGCATGGATCAACAATGGGACTAGACAATATTCAGATTTGTAAAAAAAATGTAATCCCTATTTTTATTAATAAATGACTTTATTACTATTGTTATTATAATTCATGATATATACTATTATGTGGCTACAAAAGCAATCAAGCCTTATTTCTGTACAGAAATAATGTTCTTTAAGAAATTATTAAAATGTAACAATAAAGCAGACGGTAGGATACTGTCCTTTTATGTTCTGAATTTATTTATTGTACTGATTGAATAATTGTTAAGTGACCAAATAAAACAAAACAAACAATTTTATTTAATCAAAAAGTGTTTTTGTAGTTAATACTTTTAGATATTACAAATTGTATATTTTATGTTACATGTAATAGGCCTTTTGATATGTGGGAATTGCGGGAAACATCTGATCAGATCATCAGATTATTTAACAGCAATTTCAGCGGTGGTAATGTTGGGTAATCTTGGCTTCACCTGTAACGGAAAAACATCCATCAGGATAATATTATACATGGACTTTGATATAGGAAGCACTATATTATTTGTTAAAGACAGCCTATTTGTTTTTAACATGGTTGTAAATATTACAGGTCAGAAACATTTACGGTATGACAGAAACATACCCAAATCAAAAAATGCCTTGCTCTTTTCTGCGATCAATGTCTCTCTTTAGCTGGCATGTGGCACAGACAAAGCAACACATATAGGTCATGTAATCGCCACACAAGGAACCCTGAGAAATATAAAAAAAAATCATAAAGCAATCAAAACATTCATTTTAAAGATGGAAATGTTTTTAAGGCTGCCCAAATTCAAACATCTGTAATGTTTTATTCCTTATACATCTCTCACCATGATACACTTTATTGTCTTTCATTATATCATAAGCTTTGCTCAGAGCATTTATTACAGGATATTGTGCAACTCTGACAGGCTGCTTCGAGCCACACCTACAATTTAACTCAATATTACATCTATCTAGATGTAATATTGAGTTCAGCCACAAACAGGAAATAAAACCAAACGATGAAGGAATCTGGAAATGTAATTTACAGTATTTTCTAAAACTGCATGTTCTTTCCCTGCTGATATTGCAAAATTGAAATGTAGGTTTAGTGTGATAGCTGTACAGCAGCCTACTTGTGTTACTATATATTGTGGTAGTTATATGAACCCAGCCAGTGCAGACTTACATTGATATTGTATCTGGTCCTGTACACACTCCGTATAGGCATTTGTAGACCACACAGACAGCACTCATCCATATCACTGGCAATGGAACAGCCAAGGCATGGGAAACACCATAGCCCATAGCACACTGAAACACCATTCATCGCCACATTACACAATACATACAGTACTGTGTAGAACAGTTATGAATACTAATGAAACAATAATATTGTATTAATGAGGGGATGCTAACTTGTTCCACAGTCACTACAGATATCACAAAGGCCAGTCTGGAAGTCAGATGGGGCATATGCTCTTGGTTGGTTGGTAACAGCCATGGTAACAGCTCAGCTCCACAGCAACAGATATAAGATACAAAGAAAAATGCCTTTACCGAACATAAAATATTTAATGTAGTTATAAAGTATTGTAAATGCTGATCTTACCAGAGTGTTGGACTTGTGTGGGGCAGATGTACTGTATAGAAGTGGCTGACTCTTGAATAATGATACACTTTATTGTCTTTCATTATATCATAACCTTTGCTCAGAGCATTTATTACAGGATATTGTACAACTCTGACAGGCTGATTCCAGCCACACCTACCACTTAATTTAGAGCAATATTAATATGTTTGGCCTACTTTACTAGGTCCACAAATTCTTCATAAAAATGTTTCCTCCTACTCAAAATGTATGAGTAAATATAAATACAGTTTATATATGGTATTTCTGAGTAGGAGGAAATACTTGTGAATTTGTGAGTTTAAGGCCCTTTCAGACCGAAAGTGACAATGCCACCGCTGCGCCAAAGTTCAACCAGCACGCTGTGACGAGTGCTGATAATGTGCCGTGTGTGTCTGAATCATGGTCTTTCAGTTTTTTACGATTGTTTACACACTAAAAGTTTATATAACACAATTATTGGAACATTACACGCAGGTAGCAACCTAAAGGACGACCCTACTCCCTCTCCTCCTCGGAGAGAGGCCATGAACAAATGCTTCTCGGAGTCCCTGGCTGCAGGTATTATCTGTCCATCTTCCTTCCCAGCCAGTGCCGGGTTTTTCTTTGTTGGGAAGGACAAGACTTTGCGACCCTGCATAGACTGCCGGGGCCTGAATGACATCGCCGTTAAAAACAGGTATCCCCTACCACTCATGTCAACAGCGTTTGAACTGTTACAGGGTGCACAGGTATTCACTAAACTTGACCTCCGCAATGCCTACCACCTAGTCAGGATCAGAGACGTGATGAGTGGAAAACAGCCTTTAACACGCCTACTGGTCATTATGAATATCTTGTGGTCACTTTTGGTCTAACGAATGCACCAGCTGTCTTTCAAGCCCTTGTCAATGACAGATGAGGGACATGGTTTTTGTCTACCTTGATGACATAACACAGGCACCATGTCAGACAGGTTCTCCAACGACTGTTGGAGAACAGACTGTATGTCAAGGCAGAGAAGTGTGATTTTTCACAAGACCTCTGTACCGTTTTTGGGATTTATAGTGTCACCTGGAAGAGTAGAGATGGACCAAGCTAAAGTTAAGGCAGTTACCAATTGGCCTAGCCCTTCCTCCAGGTGGGAACTCCAATGTTTTTTTGAGCTTTTCTAACTTTTTTTGCAGATTTATCAGCAACTACAGCTCGGTGACTGCCGCTCGCACAACATTGACTTCACCTAAAGTTCCCTTCTGTTGGGACCAGAAAGCTAGAAATGCCTTCTCACAGGGGAAGTTTACTCATCCTAACTGTTCCAGACCCTGCCCTTCAATTTGTGGTTGAGGTGGATTCCTCAGAGACAGTGGTGGGTGCTGTTTTATCCCAGAGGTCCCCTACAGACAATATGCTTCATCCATGTGCATTCTTTTCTCATCGTCTATCTCAGTCTCAATGCAACTATGACATAGAAAACCGTGAGCTGCTGGCAGTCAAGTTGGCCTTGGAGGAGTGGAGGCACTGGCTGGATGGAACTGCTGACCATTCATTATCTGGACCGACCATAAGAACCTGGAGTATGTCAAAACAGCCAAGTGACTAAAGCTAGGTGGTCTCACTTCTTCTCTCGTTTTTACATCACCTTGTGCTATCGTCCAGGGCCCACGAACACAAAACCAGATGCTCTTTCCAGACAATTCCCCCCGGCTAAGGAACACGCCACCCCCAACTCCATTCTCCCATCACGATGTTTGGTTGGAGCAGCCATCTTGGATGTGGAGTCACAAGTCCTGAAGTCCTGACCCAGGAGCTAGGGCCAGGTACTGGACCCCCTAATTGTTTATTTGTCCCTGCCTCTGTACGTTCTCAGGTGTTGTCCTGAGGACATGATTCCAAGCTTGCCTGCCATCCAGGGATTGCCCCGACATTGGCTTTAGTTAAACAACGCTTTTGGTGGCCCTCCATGAGGAATGATGTGCAGAGGTTTGTGGCCGCCTGCAGCACCTGTGCCCGGAAGAGCAGCAACAGACCTCCAGATGGTCTACGGAGACCCCTGCCCGTTCCCCACCTGGGCCTTGTTTAGTCATCGTCGCCCATCTCGCATATGCAGTCGTCCTCAATTTGATACAATTTTAACTATTGACAACAGACTGCATCATTATCTAAATGAGTTCAGGCAACTGATGACTTTCTTCAGCCAATGGGTTGTGCTTTAGCAACTGAGAAAAAACTGTAATGATACTCAAACATAAGTTTTGTTAATAAAACAACATGACAACGAAAGTAAGCGTATTGCTATTGAATGTGCATAGCTGTCATTAATTGACAGAGGGTGAATGGACCATTTTACAACACTATTAAATCCCACAATAGAATGTAGCCTATAAATGTATACACCTTTTATACACACGATGGCGCCACAATCCACAGACAAAGCTGGATCAGAGCTGCCTGAGGACTGTTAGAAAAGACAGTAGATCCTACAGCCATGAATATGGAATATGGAGCATAACACAAGGACGCCGTCAGGTCCACATACCTGTACTAGTTGTATATGTCTCATAATGCAGACCTGTGAACCTGTGTGCACAGCAACAGCGGCTTCATGTTTCGACTTTCATTAGGTTAGGCTATTTTATCATGTGAAAATTAAACGTATTAAAATCTGCTGTATTGGAGAAATACACTTTACGTAGTCTAAACTGACGTGCACACTCTGGAGCGCGGCGCGGCGGGCATGCGCACGCACGATGGATGGCAGAGTCACATCTGGTGTGACGTCATCGTCCCAAAGCTGTCCGCGACCAGAGCCGCGTCCACGCCGGCTGCAGGACCTGCGCGCGTCCGTGGACGAGACACTTTGTCACTTTGCGCCCTGACTTTGCGCCCTGACATCACCCTCCACGCACAGACGCTGCGGTAGACCGTCCTCTGAAGCAACCTAGGCTGTCTAGTAGACTGCCGTGGGACGGTGTGTGTTCTATCGGAACATGAGACGTCCTGCTTGATCTGAGACCGACCAGACTGGAGCCAGGCGGGGATGACTTTAGGACAGCGACTGGTGAGTCTTTTGTTTGGAGCTTCCCAGACAGCACGGTTATTCTGCAAGTGGATATGAAGATGGACATGGTAAGTTTGTCAGACTTATCCAAACGATAGGACATGCAGTGTTAACAGGCCACATGAACACTTCAAGCCCCACGGAGCAGACACTTTGAGTCTAGTCCAGTGTTAGGAGAATGTGCAGTGTTAAAACATAGGCCTGTTTAAACCATGCCTTCTGCATGATGGCTGCACACATTTATCGTTGCTTTACATGTACATGGATAGTCTGCTGACGTAAGGCTGCATGCTCTCTGTATGTAACTCCAGATTCGCATCTGCATGCACTGTCTGGCTTGTTCAAACCAACCCCACCAACGATTACATATTTCACTACGAACTACATTTCATACCGTACCTTAACTATTAGCCTACCGCAATATATTGCTAAATGTAGCCTATTGTGCAGATTCCCAGATGCCTTACAGTCCCGGTAAGTTTGAGTTCCTGTTGTAATTTCTCCAGGCAGGGTGCCAAATGTCTGGGTCAGGCTAGCCTCTAGACAAGCACTAGGAAATGATGCACTCTGTTGAGTAACATACCCAGGAGACATCAGACTATTGTATGGTAGCCTACACCAGCAACTCTTGCAGAAGTGAAGAGTTCCAGGATTAAATACTATATATTTATTAACATTACGCAACTCTAATTATTTACATTTAGATGTTTTATTGCTTTGTTACTATATGTTCAATACCGTATGGGATGAATAATTTCACTTCTAAATGTGTTTCATACAGAAATGCAGATGGATTGGCCAAGACAGGTTGCTAATATAGATCTTTCCTGCCAGTTCAACCTGCGCTGACGTAGCTCAAGGATCAGTGTTGACATGACAGGCCTCAGTCCGCTCTGGAAGGTTCTGCTTTCAGGAGACAACTGATTCAAATCCAGGGAAAACGTTTACCAGTACGGGGAACAAACCATGGACTTGTTACGGTGTGGCGTTGGACTGCTAATGCCACTTTAGCCTGTTTTGTAGCGCACTCTACAGAACTCCATGTCAGATCTTTCTCTGAATGATGGAAATGTTGTGCAAGATGCTGCCTTGGACACTAAGCCTGGTGGTGATGGCTGCTTCAGAATTCCAACCCTTTAACAGACCTTCCCACAGATCCCAAGGTATGACGGAGCTGGACCTATCCTGGTGGAAGCTGGTGGCAGATGACCTGCAAAAAGCATTTCAAACTCGCTGTTCACTCACAAGCAGCATTGTGTGGCCTCATCTTGTCTTGTTCCTCTGCTCTGCTGTGCTCCCGCCTCAGAGGAGTTCCTGTCCTACCTGGAGCACTACCAGCTGACCGTCCCTGTGAGGGTGGATGAGACCGGGGGGTTCCTGAGCTACACCGTAAAGAACCGGCGGCCGGGCCGTCGGAGGCGGGGTGCTGAGGACCATATGCTGGGGCCCTACATGGCTCCAGACCCCCCTGAACCTCAGCTGTTCTACAGACTGTCAGCATATGGAAAGCACTTTTACTTAAACTTGACTCTTAACCCCCACCTAGTGTCCAAACAGTTCATGGTGGAGTACTGGGGCAGAGATGGCCTGGAGTGGAGACATGATGCAGTAGAGAGCTGCCACTATGTTGGCTTCATCCAGAACCACCACAGCACTACCAGGGTGGCTCTCAGCAACTGCAAGGGACTGGTGAGTCAAATGAATTGTGTTGGATCTTGCCTGCCTCGTGAGATCGATGGCGCAGGAGATATCTGTTTAGGTTGTGGGCAGGCAAACTGTGAGCAGTAGGTCTCAACTTTTAAGCGTATAACTTTGCTTGGTTATTTATTTCTCATAATTTGAGTTAATGCTGTAACACTAAAATCATATGATGGGGTAGGCCTACTGCAATGTTTATGATGCCATGGACCAACAATCAACACTGGTCAACATGCCTACATGATCACTGGTCAACAACACAAGCCATTAGATATTATGTCCCCTATAAAAAATTAAGGCTTTAAACTGCTCTCTGTCTTAAATATGCCTGTTCCTTTAACAGTCAATGTCCAATCCTAAATTACACATGGGGGACATAGCAAGCTTTTAGAAGGGAATATACTGAAATGGTGGTCGTATTTTTTAGCATTTCTGAAGCCAAAAAAACAAGAGTGAAGCCAGCATAAACATACACAAGAACAGACCATGTATCAGTGGGGTAGCCTCTGTATCTGAGGTTCCGAACCTGGCTATTAGGTGGAAAATAACTTTACCTCTGTTATTATATTCTCTTTTTTAGATTGGGCTTTTTTGTTGTGTCATAATGAAATCCAGATTGATGTGAGAGAAATCTTGACGTGCTTTAAGAAATAGCTCAAATGTAGTAGCCTCGCGTGACCATCCTGATCTCACGATTTTTTTTTTTTTTATGAGACATTTTATTCGTGAATATCAATTTAATAATTATATTTACATACAGTATTTAAAATATTTCAATTTCGACATAATTGTTTACCTGTTTTCCTTGTGTTTGTATTTTACTACGTTTTGTGTTGGTTGTATTATTTCAATCTGATCTCACGATTTAATTTCGCCATGAGAATCAGTCTGGAATGGCTGGGGATCAACGCGACTGTAGTCCGAGTAGCATCTGAACTTTTAAATCAGCATCGTCGTTATTGCTACGGACGAGGTATAGGTGTGACGACAGAGTAAGCGACTTGAACATTTTAAAATAACAATGGCGGTTCCTAAAAAGCTAAACGTAGATGATGCTATATCGTCAGTTTTATCTCAACTGAAGACTATATCTATTGAAAATAGAACAACAGCATTGAAGGCCATTTTAAACGGAAATTTTATTTTTGCTTTACTCCCAACTTGTTTCGGAAATAGTTTAATTTCATACGTCATATGGTTCATTGGTGAGTGGTTGAAGTTATGGTGACAGACAAATGGTTCATCCAATCAACTTACAAGATATTTATGACAGAAACCGCCCAAAACAAACAGTTCCTATGGACAGCTTCCCAAATTGACTTGTGAGCCACAATCCATCTGGCATGTCAGGTTAAAAATGTAGCCTATAATGAAAGCTATAGAAAGTCATAACTAAACATTATCTTAACCCTCGTAATGTACTCCGGGTCAGAATGACCCAAATCACTAGCTCTTTGTGGCAGATAGAGGGCGCAAACCCTAATTTTACAGCTTACACACACATATAATGTGCACTGCTGGCACAACAAGGTGTGTGTTTGAAACCCGAGGACAACAGGAGGG
>JAODUG010004761.1:0-10380 GCA_027564795.1 Aphredoderus sayanus
TGATGTGCACTGCTGGCACAACAAGGTGTGAGTTTGAAACCCGAGGACAACAGGAGGGTTCAAAGGCACATAAAACAACACAAATACATAAAGCATAGATAAATACACACAGCACAGACAATAAAGAGACCTACTGTACACAATCAGGCACAATCTATTATTATTATCACAATAATGACACCAGGAGGGTAAAAGTGCAAACTTTCTACGTACAGTAGAAGCTAAGTTTATATGGTAATGCCCCAATGAGGATATGACCGCCCATAGCCAGCTGCCGTAGTACAAGTCAAGACAGTACGCAAGTTAACCATTAAGTAAAAATGTAATTGACCAACTGCCATATTTGTTGTAAGGGATTTCTCCCATGGAGACCTTTTAGAAAATGGTCTGTCTCTGATTAGGAACAATACAGACATACTGAACATGTGTGAATGTACATTGTCTTGTCTACAATTGAACCTTTTCCACTGCTGGGTTCTGAACTCAAGCTCATCTGAGCCTGAAACAGCATTGCTGTGACTCACTGTCCTAGCATTAGAACACAGGCCAAACAAATTACAAGCACTTTTATGAAAAAAGTAGTCCAGTTCAGTTGAGCTGGGTTCATGTGGAACAAAAATGTCATACGCTGAACTGCAGCAGTGCTTGAGATTAGTAACAGCCACCGTCCAATTTCTTCGGTACGTACACTGTGGCGGTGACAGTGGGTCTTCTAAGTGTCTGGTGAGTCAATCAGCCAGGAAGGCACCTTGAAATAAACAAATGGACCAGGATGGAATAATAAAATAATGTCATCACAAGCTTTAGCTTAGCGTTCTGATCCCTGCTGTTAGCCCATATAGCCTAGCGTACGCCAGCATCTCATTGTATTAGAGTAGGTCACACGTGGCACCATAAACTAAAAATGAATAATGCTAACAATGCTAGGCGAGCTAGCAGCCTGTCTTGACGCACAGCTGTGTTCTCCCCTATATCTGGGGCTCTGGTCCACAGTGTGTGTGTGAGCAAGTCCATTTGGAGATGCATGCCAGCAGCAGTGCCCAGTAGCTGCTTGGAGAGGAGAGTCTGGCCCCTTGGACGTCTATAGGTACTATATACACCCATACAATCAAGCCTAACACAGGTACTATATACACCCATACAATCAAGCCTAACACAGGTACTATATACACCCATACAATCAAACTGAGCACAGGTACTATATACACCCATACAATCAAACTGAGCACAGGTACTATATACAGTGTACCGTAGAGTACCTGTATAATATTGCTGGCTCTGACCAAGCATTGTCTAAGATGTTAACAGTTTTTATTTATACTGTATATACTCACACTCTCTCTCTCTCACACACACACACACAGTGTTGACCCTATAATCCTTCATTTAATATTAGATCAACTGTGGTAATTCAATTTTTATGACGTACCCCCATGAATTTCTAAAGTAAGTAAACCCCTGGACCAGTGGCTTGGTGCCCTCTCAAAATGCCTTGACAATATTCTCTTACCATATTGCCTCTCATACAAATTTGTGCCAATACAGGCCAGCTGACAAAAGGAAATTGGAAAGAGAAAGAGAGAGAGAGAGAGAGAGAGAGAGAGAGAGAGATCTTGAAAATATTACAGTGAGCAGTGGTTTGCAAACTAAAGTGTGTTTTTCTTTAAATGTCTTTCCATACTCCAGTATATGCCAATATATCCAACATTTAAAATATGGACTGAACAAACTCTTCATTGATCTTGTCCAGTGTCAATGGGCCTCATTCACCAATTGCTTTTAAGAACAAATTTGTTCTTAAACCCCCACCACAGTTTTCACAAAGATTATGGCATTCACCAATGTTTTCTTATTTGCGGTTTGTTCTTGGGTAAATGGTCTATGAACACTCAAGAGCACTCTTACGCACAATTGAGAGCTGACTGTTTGCTCAAAACCAGTAGTTATACCGTTTTAGTCAGTTCTAATTAAACATTTTATATTTCTGTCCTTTATAATTTTGTTACACATAATTTTATGTGCACTTACACTTCCGCTCATTTGTGAAGCACTTTCACGTGGGAACCACCCATTAATACCAGATTGATGACAGCACCGCGTCTTATCGACACGGCCCTCAGCAGCTCTATCCCCCAATGTTGGACATGCATTGCCAAGGCTGGGATAGCATTATGTGGCACCGTCTGAATTTGTTTGTGTTCCCATTTTCAGAGCAAGGGCTGTATAGAAACACCAGATAATATTTTCAGCGTGCACACATAATAGACAGCTACAGTAGCTAGAGGACTGTGAGGAGATATATTAGCGTACAATTGCTGACTCACCTTCAATGTCATCTAAAGTTAAGGTCAAGACATGGCAGAAGCAGGGGGATTATTACAAATCATAAACAGTAATGGTTAATTTATTTGGCAAATGTAACCATATATTAATAGTAGTTAGCCACAGTTCTCTCAAAAACTTTTATGATTATCAAATATAGCCTAAATATGAAGAGACTATCTTAAAAAGGTAAAGCTAATAAGATGGCTAGTACTTTATGCCTTTGATGATGAGGTTGAATCCTCTTTGTATCGTGAAAGCTTTCTCACGTGATGTGGTGAGTCTTTATAGTGTGATATAAAACTCTATCTGAGATGAATAGACATAATGGAGATTAGGTGTCACCAGGAATGGAAGTGTGTCCCAAGTGTTGAATGATTGCCTATAGAAGGTGAACTTGCTATGGCTGGTTAAAGCCGTATGCAATGTATAATTTGATCTCATCTCCTCTGTTTACAGAGCATCTGTTTGCCTGCAGTGACATGGAGGACAAAAGGAGATGCAGCAGGTAAAGATTACATTAGGTATTTGTTTGCTTTAATTAATGTGTCAAGCTTTTATTATGTGATGGCATTGGCATTGCAAGTGACTATAAAAAATTGCAAAAGAATACAATCCCTTTGTAAAGGGCAAACGACGTCAGTCCAGAAGGGGCTTTGATTCCATGTGGGAGCCTCAGTAGGTGTTTACTATAGCTCTACAAGTGAACGTGAAGAAGATTCCTGGGAAGATAGCCAGAGGTGTACACGAAGAACCCATGGTCAAGGATATCTCTGGAGCCCAAGAGGTGGTGAGGTTCCAGTGTAGCCTGGACTAGCAGTGAGGTAAGGGCACAAAGGAGGGATGGGATAGAAGGGAATGTGAACTATAGATGTAAGATCATCCTGGAGGTATGTAGGGAATGTGTGTCCTTGGGGGGCGATGGTGGTAAACGGGTGGAGGGGCGCAACTTGAGGGGATACATCCTGCAGCATTGAGAGGGTGAACGGAATGAAGAAAAGATACTGAGACAGAACAAAAGGGGGGTGGTGGCAGTTGCAGCAGCTATAACACGAGATGCATGCAGAGAAACGAGAGGAAAAGAGAGAGAGAGAGGCATACAGTAGAAACCAGCAGTGATTTATTAGTAGTTGAATGAAGGAGCGTGATAAAATCATACAAAAGGACATATTTCAAGAGAAGGCAGAGGAGTGGAAGTAAACAGGCGGATGAGAGGAGGAATGTCCTAGGGAGAGAATCAACAAGCAGCAGACGTGGAAAGAAAAAAGAAGAATAAGGCAGGTAAGAGGCATGATGAGGGGTGCCACATCCCAGAGAGAGTGGGAATATAGTGTGGCAAGATCAACAGATAACAAGAGAAACATTAAGGAAGGAGACAGATGGCATGCTGTAGGAAATGTTTATTTGGAAGAGCTGACAAGACTTCACACTCAGCACTTTAGAAGCACTGTATAGGAACAAATAAACATCTTAGACCAAAACTACAAAAATAATATTGTTACTGTAGTCTGTACCATATACTAAATATTGAATATTAGAGGAAAACATTTTCCTGTAAGAAACCCTTCTTATGTGGGTGTTTGTTGAATAAAACATTGAATATTGAATGCGTCCATTGAGTCGCCTAAAAATTATTTGAAGGGGATGTGAAAGAATGTTATATAAGGGAAGTTAGCATTTGGGATGTGAAATGTACTACACTGACATGATGGAACCATATTCATCAAAGTAGGAAACTGAGATCTTTACAGCACCTCTCAATGAGAGGTGGTAAATTATATTGGACTTATTTACAACATCAGATAACAATTAGTGTCGTTTTAAGACAAACAGATATAACAGATTGCTGCCCCCTAAAGGAGAATGTCAGTCACTGTATGCACAGAACTACATCTGAAACATCTATTCAAATTATACATTTCTAGAGTCTCTCGGATACCAGTCAGTGACCACTGTCAGGAAACCATGGTGCCTATCCACTCCCTAACTCTGCTGACCATGTGCCTGACATTGACACAAAGGTGAGTGTTACTGTATGAGGTCAGGAACATGTACTAATGTACACATGGGGTTAAAGATGCACTCAAACTGACCTGGGTAAAAATGGCATTGCTTTAACACGTTTCATTCTTGTTTACATCCTTCACCAACATCTGTTACATTATTTTCTCTGTTATTCACTCTAATTTCATTATCCATCTTTCTTTATCTCTTGTTGCGTCAAATTTTGTTTTCTGTTTCTTGTTGCCAGTGAGTGTATATTTTCTGGCCACCACTGGGGAGATTGGAATGACTCCCAGCTACAGCCGACAATTCAGAAGCTGATGAAAGGGTACAATCGCTACTTTAGGCCCAACTTCAATGGTGAGAGGGGTTTTGTGACAAAAACTAAATCCAAAAAGCCTTTATAGATTCAGAGCAGATATAACTCTAATGTCATGTTTTATTGCTTCAGAGGGGATGAGCTTCTCCTATGTGTCTTATTGTCTTTGACAGAGGGTCCAGTGGAAATCGGAATGAGTCTTGATATTGCCAGCATTGATGCCATCTCAGAAATTAACATGGTATATTGAAGTCTGTGTTTGTGCGTGGGTGAATTAATGATTGAATGGATCAGTGATTGGACAGTTAAAGGCTGTATGCTTTTGAAGTCTGTCTAACATGTAATTTAGACATGATTTGTCTTAGAAAATACTTGTGTGGAACAAGGCAGTTGGATTTGGCCTATCAACACAATCTGAATGTTTAATGTAGGGAGTTTATTGTAGCTGATTGTCTTTTCCACTCTCTTCAGGACTACACAGCTACCATCTTCCTGCGCCAGCGCTGGCGTGACTCCAGGCTTGTGTTTCCAGGAAACGAGAGTGTTAGTGTGGATGGACGCCTGGTGTCTCTCCTGTGGATTCCTGACACTTTCATTCCGGACTCCAAACGTTCCTTCCTACATGATGTCACTGTGGATAACCGGCTTATACGCATATTCAGTAACGGAACCGTTCTCTATGCCCTGCGGTACGTTGCTGTAATTAGAATTAGTTTTGAAATACACACACACACACACACACGCAAACACACGAACAAACACACACACACGCACACACACACCTTATCTTATCTTATCTCTGTCTTATGCAGACAGAGACACACCCATGCACATGTTTAACACACTAGGAGAAGTACTTTTTTTTTTTTTTTTCAGGAAAGGTCATTCATTTTCATGGAGGGAACATTGGCCTTGGGTTGTATAAAAAAGGCATAAAACCATTTATGAGTCATTAATGATTCATAAGACTCAACCTCCGAATTTAAAATGAACAAAATGGGACAGTTTGTTTTAATATCTACCAGTAATATGTCTTGCCACAGGGAAATTACAAATTGAACAGAAGTTAATAGAAGATTTCGTGACATCACGTCACAGTATTACATATTTAGTGGCTCACATACAATTGAATTGGAATTAACAGGCATTATGAAAATCCATCTGTGAAATAAGTATAGCATGTACTGCACAGTACAGACCATTGCCTTTTTCACCATCTGGGATACATCTGGTCTGCCTTGGTGAGGTTTTAGGGATGACAGCAAATTATTCAACAAGTTGAATCTGTCACCAACTGGCAAGTTGCACCAGTCAGTTCACACATGGAGTCCTTAGCCAAGAGATTGAGGTTGCATTGCAGTTCTAATGCAAACAAATACATTGCTGAAGTTAAATGCATGACCACACAGACTTTTTTTTTTAGCACCTGGATAATGACTGCTGTGAAGACAGTTATAACAGGTAGAAATGTCAGCCTCTGGACACAGATGTTGTTTCACTCGCCACACAGGGGGCCTATTGTTGACTTAAAATGACACCATGATTGCCCCCCTCCCCACAATTAACGCATGCAAATGAGACATTCCGTTCTGCCTTGCTGCTCTCATCAGTAAAACATTTCGACATACCCCAGGGCACTTTGACCTGTCGTCAATGTTGGACAGTTGAAAAGCTGGCTTTGTGTATTTTGCACTTAAGGGTAACTGCCACTGTTCCCTTCAGGTTGGATTTCACTTGTGAGCTCTCCTTTGTACACATACAAGGTTGTGGATTTTTGTCCAAATTTGCTCATTAACAAGGATAACAAACTGCAAATCATAAAAAGCATGTGTGCGAGATCTAAATGCTGCAGGAGGTACAGTTTTTCTTCTGGCAGCATCTTCTGGAAAAATGTCAATCAACCAAATTAATTAGTACAGTATCATATTGCAGTATGCCTGCCTATTATGGGTTACATGGGAAATGCATGGATGTATGGATGTGATTGTTAGCCTACATAAGTCAAAGAACAGTTATTAGCTTTTTGACTACCTGCTGGTCAAACCTCTCCAGTGACACACCCCAGAGGAAACCATGATTTAGTATTCCCTTTCAATGTTTTATGCACTGCCTTTCAGTAGTGGTCCCACACACTGCCAGTTTCACACGAAGAAGCCTATTAACCTGACACGCCAGATCATTGTTACACGCACAAAATGTAGTTCTATGCACAAAACCATATTGGGAGTCGTCCATTAATACAAGCAAAAAATACTCGGCAGGTGATTGGATGAACATCTGTCTATCTGTATAAACCGCCATTTATGTTTTGGAGTAAGTTTGCTGTCACCACATCTAAACCACACCTGTAGTTACCAGTACTAAGCTGATTGGTCACATGCTATATATACCACACAGAGTTGGAAGGATTGCTTGCTTCTCTAGACTGATTCTCGTTGAAAAGTCAAACTGAAGCTCGTGAGGCTATTGCATATTCATTATGTTTCACACTGTAGGTGCAGGTATCTATCGGTTTCTTACATTGAGAGCAGATTTAGTGATTTGACTAGTAGGAAGGGCTATTAGGTAATTTAGTGGTTCTAGACATACTTCTACTACTACTAATACTACTACTAACAGTACTACTACTTTAGTATTATTATCTCTAAAAACACTAGCACTGATTTAGTGACACTAGGTGGTTAGTCAGGTAATTGCATTCCTTATTTTTGTTCATTACTACTCACCATTTGCAATTTGGCTGCCTAGTTATACTAAAATGTAATTATTTATGCAACATATGAGCAGTTTGTGATCAAATGTAACAGTGGGTAGCTATTTAAAAAAAGTTGTCAAAGCTGTAAGGATTGTGTCCACATTTGTACCTCATTAGAGGCTGTAATTACAAAATGCACAATTGTTATGCACATTCTGTATATTGCTTCCTTAATGGGTTTCTTGGCTGCCATACAAAGTAATCATTATAATTGAATAATTATTATTACTTACTCCAAAGCTACCAAAGCACCTTGTCAATGTTTCCATTGACAAGGACAAAACTTGAGAAAAGAATGTTTCACCTTGTCAATGGAAACAACATTCTTTTCTCAAGTGTTCTTTATTATCTCCATATATATTTATTGATCTGTACTGTATTACACACAGAATCACTGCTACCATTGCGTGTAACATGGACCTGACCAAGTACCCAATGGACAGACAGGTGTGCACCCTGCAGCTAGAAAGCTGTGAGTACACGTCAGGTCGGCCACCATCACTGTGCACGTCACGTGGACATACATCATCCATACCACCTTCCCCACCACCACCATCATTATTGCCATCATACTAAACATCAAATGATTCTCAGGGGAAGTTAAGTGAGTACAGACCATCGGCACAGACATGTTGCCAAGGCAACATATCTTCAGGCAAATTGAGAGTGTGCGCGTAAGCTGATTTGTGTGTGTGTGTGTGTGTGTGTGTGTGTGTGTGTGTGTGTGTGTGTGTGTGTGTGCGTGTGTGTCCAGGGGGCTATAACATACAGGACGTGGTGTTTTACTGGACCAGAGGGAACGATTCAGTGAAGGGACTGGACACACTGCGACTGGCCCAGTACAGCGTGGAGAGCTACTGTACATCTGTGTCTGAGGCTGTATATGAGACAGGTGGGCTTGCTTCAGCCTCGAAGGCAGTGATGGTAGCCCCCAACCAACATCATGGGGACCCCCACATTAGGATCTGTTGCTAAATTCTTTTGCAGGGTTGTGAGCAAAAGGATATGTTAATTATTATTAGTATTGTTGTTATTATTATTATTATTATTTTTTATTTTTTATTTTATTTATTAGTGATGTGATAAAATTGTATATTATTATTTGTTTATAATCTCAGATTTTAATTTACAAAAGTTTTTTGTTTTGTTTTGGCGGTTACACACTAAATAGTCTTTTGTAATGTGAAATGTAACAACCAGAGGTTCAGTTATGACATAATCACAAGCCCTCATAAACACACGTAAAGCCCCTGTACACCCTCACAGGTGTTTTGCATTCATGTCTGGTTTGACCTCCTCTCATGCCTGGGCGTGAGCAGACACGATTCATTGACATCTACCTGACTCTTCTATGTCAGTTTTGTTGCACCTGCCTGACTTATTTATGATATGTTCATTGAGTTGACTGTTTGCTGACCAAGCTTGCAGCGTAGCTCCACTGTTTAACCTGAGATCCGATACAAGTAATTCTAAACCCTTGTGTGGTTATACAGGGGTTGTAAATTGTCGGTATCTGTCAGACCTGTTATCTGTTGAAGCTTAAATGCTAAAATGTATTGTATCCTTTATAAAATAAAATGTTTTTCCTTTATTAAAAACACACAGGTTACTTTGACTTAACTATGTTTTCTTTTACGTTTCTCTGTAGGACAATATCCCAAGTTGGTGTTGCATTTTGCATTGCGTAGGAATGTGTTGTTTTTCATCTTGGAGACATATGTTCCATCCACCCTGCTGGTGGTTCTGTCCTGGGTCTCCTTCTGGATCAGCCAGTCCTCTGTACCCGCTAGGACCTGTATTGGTCAGTATGATAATCAGCATCCACTAATTCACTGTTATCACCATAGAGCTCTCGAGATATTATAATGCTACTACATTACAATATTTCTCTTCAGCAACCCAGCCTAAGACAGTTTTAGATGACAAAAGAGTAAATTAGAACTTAATCAACAACAACATTGTACTAAAAATGTTATGACACAATCAAAAAAGTCCTTGAGATTAAATGATCATAAACATAGTATAGCATATTCAGTATAGCATCAAATCAACGCACATCGTAACCCTTAGACACTGTGCTATGTGGCACAGACCATGCAGTTCTTTGTGCATACGAGTGCTTAAAAATAAATGTTTACATACTGTAGAACGCTTGACCTGTTTTTACCTGGGAGGATAAACAAGTAATAATAATAATAAGTGTGATCTTTGCTACAGGAGTGACTACAGTCTTGACCATGACCACTCTAATGATGGGCGCTCGCGCGTCTCTGCCCAACGCCAACTGCTTCATAAAGGCCATTGATGTCTACCTGGGCATCTGCTTCACCTTTATCTTCGGTGCATTGCTAGAGTATGCCTGCGCTCATTTCTGTACCATGCAGCACCACACTATAGAAGACCTGCACAGGGTGAGCACAGTTCCTACACCTTTTGCACCGACATTTTATGATGAGTCATTTATGATGGATTTAATTTGAAAAGGTTTGCGATATTGAATGTCCAGCCATCTATTTGACTGCGTGGGTGAGGAGTGTTTTGCTTTGCTTTTTTGCTTGTGTTGTTGGGTGTTGGACCATAACAGGGATGTTAAGCCTCGACTAGGACGGCATGTATATACTGTATATATTGTGGATAATGAGTACATTACGAGCGTTAAGATGGTCCATGTTTCTGAATTATTGGGTTAACTATATACTGTATAGTTTGCATCAATAATTTTAAAAAATCTATGTAAAAAAATCAACTGTCAAAGTAGTGATGAAACTATTGAACATTGATCATACAGTCCTGGATGATGCTTGCTGCCGATCTATTTTATAGATAAGTTTACCTCACAACTTGATTCAGTAGCAACTTCATGTAAATTAATATAAAGGGTCTGGACAATTGCCTATCCACACAATGTACTCGTAATATAATATTTAGCCACACGGCGGCGCCATCTGATTGTGTATGATTTGTGTGTTTTTCAATTGTC